>JADKLZ010005243.1:8077386-8098912 GCA_021533235.1 Biomphalaria straminea | reverse complement strand
ATGGGATATTTTTAAACATTTAACTAATCTATATATCACTCTCACATAGACTTCTGTAGACAATACAAATATGATTGTGTCTATATAATAATTAATTCCAAAAATATTGCGTACACAAAATAAGGCAAGGTAGATCTAATTCTGGGTCGGTTTCTTTTAGATGCTTGAGCCATACTTATATTAGTGAACCCTATTCGAAGAAACACGTTACTGGTGTCAAAAGGTAATTGCTTGATGATAAACTTAAATGAATATTGGGTCCAGTGGAATTTTCGTACTAACTTGAGAAGGGTCAAATTCGATTAATTTATACTCTTAAGCGAGCAATTCTTGTATATATATTTATATTTATATATATATATATATATATATATATATATAAATTTTATTTCGAAAACGGCTCTAACGATTTTCTTTAAAATTTCAAGGTATGTGCGTATTAGTGAGAAAAAAATTCTCAACTCATTAGCCACATCGGGAAAACTCGAGTTCGACCGTTATTTCGATATGAAAATGTCTCAATTTAATTTTGGTTAGAATAATTTATGAATGAATGGAAAATTTATGAATGAAAGTTTTCCATGATGTAAACGGGAAAAACGCTGCTTACGTCACTAGTATAGTGTACTTCTTTGCAAACAAGAACGCGTTTATGAATGAAGGGATGTGTAAAACTAAAAGCAGACCACAGGCTGTAGCACCACTGGGATGGATGGATGGCAAAAGCCGGTATGAACTTCTTATTGTCCGACAGTCAGGCTGGGCAGGGCATTTATTTAACCGAGCAAGGATCAGCCACCTGATATTTAAAGTTTAAGCCAGTAAGGAGGCTATATAATTACTTAGCGACTATGTATAGTGTTTAAGATCATATTAACATGCTAAAAGAAAACAGTATCTTACTTGTTTGTATACATTTTCCTTTAATGTTTATTTTGTCTATGGGAATTAGTGAGCCATTACATTTTAAAGTTGGTCTGATATTCCATGTTTCTTGAAGTTCACATTGAGGTCTACCTGTACATTCTTTTTGAATATATCTTACCAATTTTATTTCCTTTTCATCTACGCCAGTGTTGTTTAATATATATTTGTATCCACCTTCAGAGCACTGAAATGAAAATATTATAAATGTAATAGACACAAAGTAAACACAGATAGTATTACTTTCTACAATCTGATGGGCTAAATGAGTCAGATGTCTCGTTTTCGCACCTTAATTCATTCAATCATTTTTTTTTTCTTACAAGGGTTGGTAAAATGGAAGGATAATGTAGAAAACGCTATGGCATGAAATGTAATGATGTCTTAGGGTTTGATTTCAATGCAAATAATGGCAAAGTAAAATTTTATATAATAATTTATTAAAAATGTAACTAAAGTTTGATGTTTAAAAAAAAAACTTACTTTTTTCAATGATATAATCTGTAGACATTCAATAAAAATTCCTTGAGACGGACACGGAGCATCGTAAGCACGGCCAAAGTCATTTGTAACACTTTTATGGGTGTAGTCAGCAGACACGATGACAGGTTGAGATTTTACTAAATAAAATATGAAAATTAAGCGAAATAATTGCCAAAGCAAGCTGCATTAATATTAATTATTATTTTACAGGTGTTTGCGATTGCAACTACAAAGTAGTGTACACAATGTGATAAAATGCATTACCTTGACCTGCTTGTATCCATACCACAAAGATTACAATGGAGTATATGAAATTATCTGAAGATCTCATTTTCTGTATCTTTTGTTTCTACTGATAAAATGTATTTCTAAAAAAATGTATACATATTTTATCTCTCTCTCTCTCTCTCTATATATATATATATATATATAGAGAGAGAGAGAGAGAGAGAGAGAGAGAGAGAGAGAGAGAGAATAGAATAGCCTGGCATGAAGAAATGAATTTTTGTCATCTACTTGATGCATGACTCACTACATTGCTTGAAAATATCATATTGGTGACCTACGAAAGTTGTCCTTTCCATGAGACTAGTGTATAAAGCAGGGTTTCTCAACTCAACTAGCATTACCCACCGACTACGGTAAATGTTTGTTCCAAGGCTTTCTTGGACTCCAACCCTTACTATTTATTTCTTTAAAACGTGGACCGCCCTATTAATTTGAGTATCACCCCCTACCACTGATCTCTCCGCCTAAAAAATATTAATTTCATTTTATGAATTTTTGCTGAGAGAAATAGTAAGTGATAGTCTTAAAGACTATACGTTTTCAAAGCTAAGAAAAGCTGAAAAGCTCTTTGGCACACGGGCTCTGATCCGGACTTCGCTGTGGAAGCTATCCAAACCCATTGGTGACTAAGGGCTTGGCTTACGTAAATTTTCTGGTCTATATCGTAGGCAAAGTTTTAATAACAGAGCATAAAGGTATACTTTACCCGTCTTAAAGTCAAAGGAAACTAATTCAGGTGATGTTAAGTCTGTTTCTAATTGTAAAAAACTTGTAAAGTAAAACATGCAAGAAATATTGAATAGATATTATAAATACTGGGATTGTTTTTAATAGAGTGGAAACTCATGTCACATATATTTAAAAATTAAAGAAAGTATGTTATCAGCTCACTGCATTGGTTTAAAAGAAAAACGGTAGTGTTTATTGTGAAATGCTCTCCGCACCGGGTGACATTGACCCTAATGACGCCTCTTCTTTTTGAAATGTCGTAGTCGTGCCCTACAGTCTGAGGAGACTTTCTCAAGGACATATAGCATATGCTTTCGACACTGTCAGATAGACCAGTAAAGAAGATCACTAAACACTACGTATTTAATTGTAGTTTAAAAATGTTAACATTTATGGGAATATTAAATTCATTCTTCGTTTTGTAACACAATAGTAAGAAAAAAATTGTATCTTTCAGATTTAAGACAAAATGGTTTTCTTTCGGAAAAAAAAAAGAAAAAAAAAAGTAGTAGTTTGTATAAACTGTGTAGAAATGTGTTTCTAAGTTAACAATGAGGAAAGGGAGCATTAGTTTTTAGTGGTGTACAATAAGCTAGTCTGTCAAATAATTTATGTTTAAAATTTAGGTGGCTGATAGTTAAAGCGGACACTGATCAGATACAAGAGATCGAGTGTATTAGCCTTATACTTAACACTAAAAACATGTCTCTTTCGAAGGTTTCATTACACAGGAATAACAACACAGCTAATTACAACACAGTACGCACAAACACAAGCTGACCTAGACTCTTAGCCAATTTGTCACACCAGTTAACAAACAAGCTGCGACAGTTCGCGTAACCAAATCTCTCCACAATCTTCCTGGTCAACAGCTGTTTTTATCAGCACAAGGATATCAAGAGGAAGTTTATGCATTGGAATTTTAAGCACCAGTAATTTAGGCAACGCAATTTTTCATAATTATTTTCACATTTTGCGAGAACAATTCATTTTTCACACTTAAACACTCTACCCTGTATATATTAAACTTTAAAAAAAAAATTAGTTTGAATTCAAAAAACGTTAATATGGGAATAATAATAATAATACGATGATTTTAAGAAACTTTAATGTAGATTATCCAAAATAACAATATACCCCAATATTATATAAACCGACGGGATAATACCAACTGACCTCACAGACACATTCAAGACCCTTAAAACATTCCTAGGTTCATTCTCATTGCCTGTCAGGGGGCGGTAATGCTGCAGACCTGCCACATCACCAAATTTTCATTTTCATTCACAAAATAGCATAGCATAGAGGAGCATTTTGTGAACGAAAGTGGTGTATACAATTCTCTTCTTCTCAATTTGTCATAATATTAAGAAAGTATTTCCAGATTATACAGTGTCGCTCTTGAAACTAGAACGACAATACACAGATAAAGTCTACTCTCAGATTTGACTTTAGAAGTACTTTAATTAATATCACAAATTTTGTTAAAATAATAATTTCACTGGCTTCCTCCGTTTAATCTCACTCCCATTTCTGGATATTTATCTATATATTTCCAGATATTTTTTTTTTACTTTACTTTTACTTTACAAAAGATTTGTATAATTTCCGGAGATTTCCAGGACTTTTTCTTACGCCTATTTATATTTACATTTCAGGAGATTTCCATGAGCTCCTGATAAATCAAGAGGCCGCGGGAAATCTGTTATATGTTATAAAATGGTTTAATTTAATAATTTATATACCTAAAAATTAGCATGGGTCCAAAGAAAGTGCGGGACCCACTGCGGTTGCATATGTTGCGGCGCCTAAGGCCTGCCCTGCAAAATAGCGGCGTATGCTATGCCGCCGGTCGACTAGTGAATAATAATGTGCAGAATTTTAAACTTGATCCTAAAAAAGAAGGTAGAAGAAATAAAGACTGAAATTTTTCCCAGGCAGACCGAGTTTTGTAAAAACGAAGGAACAGTCCGATATTGTTGTGCTTTTGTGCAGTTCATTTTTCTTTAACATAAATTCACACATCTAACTGAGTCTAATAAAGAAAAAGGCAGCCAAAACTATTATTTGAGCGCATTGAATTCAGGTATGTCAGTAATGGATTGGGCAGTCTTAAAATTAGTACAATGATAAGATATATTGCCGCGGACGTTTTTATATTTTGTTAACATAACGATGGACGAAAATTCGACCACTGTAACTTAAAAATTTCAATATGAATTCAATTGGCGGAGACGCTTTACTAAGTCTTTTTTTTAAAAAAAAAAAGGTTTAGAGTCGATATTATTACAGCGAAAGCGGTCTTCATTTTTAAAAGGTCCTCATTATAAAATGAAACGAAATTACAATATCTACCGTTTCATTGCCCCCCACGCCGCAGTGTGAGGGCACCCATTGCATAAAGATGACAGCTCCAATAAATAGGCGGATGTTATTTGCGGCGCCTAATGCCTCTTCCACCAATGGTGACTTTCCCCCCAAGCCAGCTATGGCTTGGAGGCAGGAGCTTGAATCGGTCACTATTACAACAGAAGTCGCAACGGTTTCCTTTGTTAAAAGTGGTAATTATGTCATTTCAATTGGTTAACAATGAAACATTTGACATAATTACAATGAAGATATAATTTTTGGGCACCTTGAAAAAGAAATAGACTGGCTTCGCCATCCACCACCACCCACACCCACCAAAACACACCAACTTAAGTGTGGAATTCGCGCACCCCTAGCTTAGCGCACCACTGTTTGAGAAACATTGTAATATTATTTCACTTAAAGTCAAACCGACAAGTTCTTCAAACAATTAAAATTATAAAAAAAGAAAATTCGAATTATTTATTTCAATCTGCAATTCCATACATAGAAGAACGTCTAATTACTTAAAGAATTAAAAATTCGGGATTGCGATTCGAAAAAAAAACAAGATTACAAAGAGAGGCGGCCCCCGTCGGAGTCGGATCCCTGTCAGATCCGCCTATTCGCAAGATGTTTTGGATGTTCCTTCTAAGTCCCTGGCTCAATTCCAGTATGGTCCCATCCTTAAACTATCGCAATATTTCTGAAAGAACAGTAAAGGTTAAATCATATTTTCAAAAGCCTTTAGTGTTTTTTTCTAACCGTGACGGACAGACCAACCAACAGACAAAACGCACAAAAATATGTTAGTTACATCATATTGGGTGTATTAAACAATTTTATTTTAAAAAATCTGATTTTTTAAAAAAATTAAGAAATTAGTTTAGAATCATGTCATTTCCGGGCTTTACGCTAGTACACGAAAGCCGCTGCTAAAAAATCATTTTAAAAAATGTGCGTGAACTCTATATGCCTTACGTATTTCTTATAGTAACATTTCCTCCCTTACATTTACGTAATTATTTTAGAATTGGTGTTTTGTTATTAAAAAATCGCTTGCATAATTAATTTTATAAATTAAACGGTTTGCTTTTAGAAAACTAAAAGTAGTTGTTGCACCTAAACTTTTCAAGCCGCATTTAATGGTGAAATAATATTTTTCGTATCTCTTCTAGTTTTGGCGCTCTGAGTCTGACAGACGGACAGACGGATAGACTGACAGAAAGTCATTTTAAAAAATGTGCGTGATATCTACATGCCCAGAGCATTTCATATAGTAACATTTCCTCCCTTAGATTTACGTAATTGCTTCACAATTGGTGTTATATTATTAAAAAATCACTTGCAAAATAATTTTTATAAATTAAACGGTTTGCTTTTAGAAATCTAAAAGTAGCCGTTGCACCTAAACTTTTCAAGCCGCATTTAATGGTGAAAAAATATTTTTCGTATCTCTTCTAGTTTCGGCGCCCTGAGTGTGACAGACGGACAGACGGACAGACGGACAGACGGACAGACGGACACTTTGCACAAACCTAATAGCGGCTTTTTCCCCTTACGGGGGCCGCTAAAAAAGGATTTTTGTAAAATGCTTTGTACGTTTCGAATGTATTTTTTTTTTTAATGTTAATTACACCCTACGTGCCTATAGCGCTTACAAAATGATGGTATAGAACGACCATGTAGCCTTTCAATAAAAGCATGACTTATAGAAATAAATAGTTTTATTTGACATGAAATCGTATTATAAATGAAGAAAAAAGGTACTAATATCTACATTATAAAACATTTCAATACTGACTTATTAAAGTATGATATTGGAAGCATATTTATATCTCATTAAGTTAAAAATTACACAATTAAGACCTTAAAGAATGATAACTAACATGTTTCCGTGGACACTCATCCAACACATTGAAAGCACACTGTGACTTGGCTCACAGATGTTGAGTTATTTTTAAAAAGCGATGTTAGAAATGTATCTCAAAATGAGATAGAACTTTGGAGTGGGCTGAGGGTGTCATGTGCGCGTGAAGTTTTCTTATGTATTTAATATTGGTGTTTGAGTGTATAGGAAGTAGTTTATATTCGGTGCGTGTTGTTGTCTAGAATATTGTGTATTTGTGTGTTTACGTTATCCTTAGTTTCCGCATCAGAGAGAAAGAGATTTGGTGTTTTAGCTGATGGTCTGATGTTTGGTCTGGTGTTTTAGCTGATGTTCTGTTTTCCCGTTGTAACGGTACGTAGATACATAGGGTTATCAAGGAGGCTGATCGTTCGATACGGGTGTCGTTATTGAAACGTTCTTTGCTGTAGCGGCATCGCTAGATCTAGGTTTTCTTTTCTTTCTAGAATCTAGGGTGTTAGGCTTAGGGCTATGCGAAAGAGTGTTGTCTCTCCGCCCTTGGAGCCGGATCGTTAGCTATCGTGAGAAAAGTGTACTATGGTTCTTTGAAAATAATTTGTACTAAATTTGTAATTGCAGTATTGATACTTAAGTCTCATTACATCATTGATGTAATAAATTTGTTACGTTCACATTCGTGTTGTTTAGTTGATATAGATTGAATAGCCATTATTAGTAATACTGTTCCTGTTCAACAATTTGTTCAGTTAATGAAAAGTATTTAATGTTCAGTAAGCCACTGTGATAACGGCTTTGTGGCTTTGACTCTTCGTTTGGTTTACACTGTCGAGGTGAGGAACCTGGGAGTTCGAGGAACTCATGTGTACCCCTAAAGCAACGAGAGAGATTGCCCTCCATGACAAGGAGGGGGGGCATTTTTTTTTCAAACCCTAACCCTAACGTCCAGTAAACCCTAAGCCTATGAATAAAGGTGCGTACAACATATTGTTACATCTCCAGTGGCGCATTAAAATGTGTGTACGTGTGAGACCCACTGATACATGCTTAGGCGACTAGTCACACAGGTCAACCAACTACTGTCCCTGTGACCTGTGATCTGCGCATGACCCAAGCTTGGACTAGTGTGTGTGTTTTGTTACAGTTAGAGACGGAGTCCAGTCCAGCAGGGAAAGCAGTTAGGACTGGTGTTATGAACAGGCTTTGAAAATGTAGCTGTACGCGTTATAGATGATTGTCGTGTTAGTTAGGAGTTCCATTGTGTTATTAAGCATTTGAAATTAGTGTAGACAATTGTGAACTGGATGTGTTGATGTGTATGTGTTATTAAACCGCCACTGTTGTTAATGAAGCTCTTGTCGTTAAGTTCTTGAGTTAGATGTGTTGTGTTGTTGCTAAGCAGTGTGAGCAGAAGGCCTGAGAAGTGAAGTTCGTTACAATATATATATATATATGTGTGTGTGAGGAAAAAAAAGTTATGTTAAGGCCTTTCTCTTGATAGCTTAGGGATCTGGGAGAGAGACGCCAAAAGCGCTTTCTTGCATTTTTCACTGCAGAAACGCATTCCCCTGATAATCTATAGCTGATTACTCATGTATAGGGTTTGGGGTGAAGCCCCGACGCTAAAGGCGTTTTCTTTCATTTCTTACTGCAGAACCGCATTCTTCTGACATCTACAGCTCCTTTGTTTGTAACTGTTTTGTTTCAAAACTATAATTCAAAGTTCTAAAGAACAAAATTTTCTTAAGTGGAAGTTGAGAAATTAAGTATACCAAATAGATTCTACTCTATTTTTTTTTTCATTTTTAAGATTCAAGTATAAATTTTGAGCTATAGTCGCACATTTATTTAACTAAAAAAATATCAGATTGAGTAAAGGTTGAAAAAAAGGCGAATAGGAAAAAAAAAATATTTGGATTCTGAACTAAACGCAATCGTTACTATTATACTGAAAAATTTTATATGAATTCTAAATTTTCCAAAGCAAAGTCTTTCTTTCAAAAAATTGTGATAAATTTATGTGAAATGGCATAAACTTTGTGGCCATGTTTGACTATTCTGTTTTAAAACAGCATGTTTTATTCTGGAATGTGGAGAGCGCTACAGTGAAAACGATTAATTCTCACTCGTTTTTATAATTTCTGTTAGGCATTAAAGAAAAGGAGTGGGGAGACTCGATAAAAGAATTTGTTTTATAGCTTATATATTATAATTTAATTTTGTAATTTCTTAACTATTATACAAAAAGAAAAAGTATTGGTTTGTCCGATGGGCTGAAGGCGATTGCATGTATCACCATTCCCACCTGGTGCAACGCTTTTTTATTTTATATTTACTAATAATAAAATTTGAAATTAGAGTATGGTGCCACATAATATACAAATGTGTTCATATACGTAGCTTATATTATATAGATATTCAACTAATTTTGTTTCACCGACTATGATTTATCCATAAAAATAGAACCACCTCCCACTCAGAGGGCTTGAATGAGGAGGGCAGTAGTGCAATCGCCCCCCCCCCCCAAGAATCGGCCAAGATACCAGAAGGGGAGCGACATAATATAAAAATTATGTTTAAATTAATTTAATTTTGTTCACAAACGTTGATTTCCCAAAAAAGTAGGACCGCCCCCAACACTCACTCAAAGGGTTTAGGTGGTAAGGGCAGTAGAGATATTGACATCCCCCCTCCCCCCAATCGTCCAACAGGGGAACGACATAATATAAAGATCGGTTAAAACAGTGATGCCCAGCCTAATTCGACCTGCGGGCCAATTTAATTTCCAACCCTCGAGTCGCGAGCCACATGACAGAAAAGATACAAATAACGTAATGAAATGGAACTAAAACTAAAACCCGTGGATCTAACACTTACATTCATTAGTGAGGTGTTTGAAGTTGATCTTCTTTTCTGTCCTTTTGGAAAAAAAATGACTTCATTTCGCTATTTAAAATGTAAGCAACATTATATCTAGTTTAACCACAGACTCAGTTTCTTATCTTTTTTAGACAACTATACAATCCTTCAATCTCTAGGCATGGTTTCAATTTTATTCGCGGCTCAAATCAAGAATAATGTGATATTTTTTTTTTAACCAACCACACTTTCTTTACTAATCAAATCTATTGGCTTATTATCATGTTCCACAAAAACGTAAAGAACCGTTCACTCCTCCTGCTAGATTATACATCTAGTCCCATGCCATAAACAGAATGTTATTGGTCATTGTACCAATCAGAGAAAAAGTTTGGGCCCTACCGTACGTAAAATAACCTTTTTGGAGAGGGGATTTTCTACTTTTTGTACCGTCGTTTCGGCGGGCCGGATGGAACTACATCGCGGCCGGATCTGGCCCGTGGGCCGTGGTTTAGGCATCACTGGGTTAAAACATAAATAACCAGTTTAAATCATATATATATATATATATATATATATATATATATATATAATTTATTCTGTTAGCAAGCTGTGATTTCTACAAATAAATTGGAATTGAGAGGGCGGGTTTGATGACATTTCCCCCGCCCGACCCCACCAAATCGGTAACACACTAGACAGGGGCGAAATAATCTATAAATTGGTTGAAATATAAATAATAAGTAAATATTATTAACATAAGGAATAAATTCGTATACAAACTGTGAATTCTTTACTAGAATTCATCCGGGGCCGGGCGCACCGGTCCGGATTCGCCAGTGCTTGCGTTCTACACCAAGCAATAACTAAAATATTGTAGAGCTGCTATGTGGTCTAGCTGAGAGCTATATGCACCAAAGGTTGACGTGTGGGAAGCTTATATAGATGAAATAAAATAGAAATACATTTTTGTTAGCCAGAGGCTGAACAAACAGAACATTTATCATTTAGAGGTGCAAAATAACAAAGGAAATAAAATGTACCCAGTATTTGTTGATAAAGCAAAGGCCAAGCAGAGAAACAAGAAAACAAGAGAAGAGACTTTAAACAAATCTACCAAATCCTACTAAATAAAATAAAATAGATGGCTACATTATTTTAGGTACGAATCTTAAATTTTGAATGTTTTAATATTAAAAGACATATTAACTTTAATAAGATTTATGATCTATGAAATAGTTTAAAATAAATATAAATACGTATAAGTGTAAGATTTGTATTGATATAATGTTGAAAAGTGTGTTGTATATTTTGAGACATGTATTTCTAGTAGTTATTATGCTAATTATTATGTATTTTGGAAGTTCATTGTTACCCGCTGGGATGCGGACGTTATTTGTAATCTACTTTGGAGAATTTAATATATTGGATGTATACTTGATACCGCTGTTTTGCGGATGTATGCTGCTTATAATCCCACGTAACTGTCGAGAGAATGCAGGGGTTTTATTATCATCAATAAACTTCATACTTTGTCTACCTAAGAGGATTTACGTCAATCAATAGTATCTATGTTCATCTCCTGTTACGACTCCAAGAAGCACGAAACCAGTACTCCACGACATTCGCAACACATCAGTAGTGACCAGCCCAGTGTGTAATAGTAACAACCAACATTACACTTTTACACCAACCACATATGTATGCTTTTTAATGGAGATTTTGAGAAAATTTGACACCCTTACCCCTAAAATATATTACAAACGACTCTAACAATGCCTTGTGCAATTTTGATACAGAGGTATTGTCCTGAAAGATTTTACTTAAAAAACTACTCAGACTGAAGTGCCACCTTGATGATGCTAAAGTGTTCCTCTAATATCTAATGGAGGCCATTAAGGAATTGTCTTTAGAGGAATAACCTTTACAATTGTAGAACTCAAGAGGCAATATTTATTAAGCTACTGAGCAGAGGCTCGAAACAATGTAAGATATAAGGCAACAATGCTCAAGTCCATGCACTTTCGAGATTAAATTGGATATGAATGTACATGCATATTTGGTAGTGTACACGTATCTCTCTTACGTTTTACGTTATACAGATTTATGCAAACGGGACATGAAGCTCTTTAAGATCGACACCAGCAGCTGGGAAGAGGTGGCACTAGATAGATCCACATGGAGAGAGAGCATAAAGGAGGGGTCTTTCATTGCAGATGCCATACACAACAGTAGCAGAAAGAAGGGTGAAAGTGCAACGGCGCCTGATGACTACATATGCCCAACCTGCGATCGCAGCTGTGTATCAAGGCTCGGCATCTTTAGTCACACAAGAGCTTGCAAGGGGAAAAGATCGTCTCTCGAGACGTAAAATGCCACAGAGACACGTATCTACACTTCAACTTATGTGAAGTCTTATCAGAAAGTGCAGAGAGCATCCTGTGACTAATTTATTAGCTTATTCAATTTTTATAATAATGCTTGTCTTCAAGTCCAAAGATTAATTAAGAAAACAGTATTTCTCGTCAATTTGCAGCTACAG
Organism: Biomphalaria straminea; assembly: GCA_021533235.1. NCBI lineage: Eukaryota > Metazoa > Mollusca > Gastropoda > Planorbidae > Biomphalaria > Biomphalaria straminea. The sequence goes on along the minus strand of JADKLZ010005243.1, from coordinate 8,086,871 downwards.
CTGCCACCTACATATTTCCCCGCATCCATAATCATTTTTTCGCATCAGGTCAATTTAGATTTTCTATTGCCGGCATTAGATTTTCTTTTGATCTTAAATGTGTATCCCGCAGCTTTTCTAGAACTAGCGAGACGGTTATCAACTTCCCTTGAAAGCGATTTGTCGTTGCAAAAGTGTTTTTAATTAGGAGACGTTAATATCCGCCAAGTCGATGATTTTCCTTGCTGGTTCAGGCAAGCCATTATATTCTCTATTAGCACTAGGAAATAAGAAGCATTTGTACAAACTTTACTTTGCACATGATATATGAAATATGCTGTCATCTTGTGTTTGACTGAGTATTTATTCAGTTTCATGTTTGATTATGTTGGATACCTTCTCAGATATTTCCTAGAAATTTAACAGTTCATGTATATCGCTAAGGAAAGAATTACTAGTTCGTTGGATACATGGGAAAAATTCTAGTTTGGCTGTTATAACTTTATAACTATAAAACAATACACTTACATTTAGCTAGAGAATTAGAAAATATTTATCTTTAACGGGCTATAGGTCAGTGGGTATTTTAGCATTTATTCAAGAGTTTAATAAATTAAATTGCAGAAACATTATGAGCATCGTCTTCTATGTCTAGATCTAGATTCTAGAGGTAGTAGATCTATACATTGTAAAAATGTTTGTTTGCTCGCATGTAACTGATGTGCATTAGGGGTTGAAGATCATTTACTTCCTACTCCAAAACTTCCGCTAGAAGACGGGGGATTGCAACAAGTAGGGCTTAAACCGGGGATCATTGACATAACAAAAGAAAAGTCCAGTTTGCAAAACGCACGACCAGGCAACCAACGTACATTCCAACATTCGTACAACAAGGATACTTTCTTGGGGAGGGGAGAAAGAAAGGGCAGTATAAACATTTTTGTTGTTGTAAATCTTACATCCATTCATCAATAAGTGAAAAGTAATAGATCAATAAGTTGTACAAAATTGCTACTGTTTTTTTAAGTAGTTATTCTTGTACAAATCAAATCTAGTTGAAGTATTTATTTTTAACGTCCAAAATCTATTAATGTGTAGTGACATGACTTCCTTGCGTATTGGGAGTTATGTTGGTCCAGAACAAGTCTAACAAAATATGTTTTTTGTTTTCTCAGCGACAAAATAAAGTGATAAGTCATTAATGGTTTTGTGTCGTTTGACTATGAAATTGTATTTTTGAAGACAATGGAAATAAGTCTTGGCTAGATTATTTCTCGTCCATTAGTGGATCTGATGTGGCCCTCTCTGTGTTTGTGTGGTAATAAAAACTATCTATATAATCTTTTTATGTTTATATTTAATTTTTACTTAAGAACATATTTTCAAGAAAACAGCGCACAGTAACACACAGTGCCTCAGGGCACACAAGGACGAATGCAAAAAAACAATTACTTTAAATATAATTAAATTTGTTTTGCTATTTTTTCTATTACAAATGAAATGTCATTTTTATAGAACTTGAAATCGATAAATACTTAAAATGTATATATTTTCAAACATGAACTAATAAATGAATCCTTTAAATGCAGACTTGATGAATATGGATAGATTTATTTTATATTTTTATTTTGAATCCCGTTTGCAACAACAAAATTTGCTCCACATGCATTGATATCATTTTTCGAAATGATTTTATGAATATGAATATAAATATATGAATATAAATATTATCAAATTGAGAATTACAATTTATTAGAAAAAGGGACATAACAAGTCCTACGTCGTGCTAAAAGTTTTTATTGAGTTGTGTGACTTTTTTTTTCAACAAATGATTTATTGAGAACCTTTACTTGTACTGACACAAATTAATGTTGTATTACTCAAACAAACATTAAAAATATCTACATAAAATTGATTTGATTTTAGAAGAGGTAATTATTAACTCATAGTGCTTTTTTGAATTTGTGAATAAACATGGCATGTAACATATAACAATTATAATAATAATTATTACTATAATCATTTGAATCAGAATAAAATCTTGAAACTTATGTTTCATTATTTTCATTACTACTTGGAAGCTTTGTAAATTTTGTATTTGAATAACCTCTTGTTGTATTAATAGAGGCAAATAAATGTAATTTAAATTAGGATCTTTGATTGCAATTGGAAGAGGCCTCGGGTTCCAGCATCAGTTGATAGTAAATATAGAACTGTTGTTGTGAACATAATGATAACAGAATCGAAAACCATGTCTGCATAATATGACTTTAATAAACTGAATGACAACACAACACACATTTCGTGAACACACTCTTACGACGATATACAAGCACATTTAAACATAAGAACGACAACCGATACAGCATATAATTCCTTGTGACAATTCAAAAGCTTGATGAAATTCGCTCAAAATTATCACAGCATTAAATTTTATTTATTTTTCTTTATTGATTTTATTTTAATTATTTCCACTTTTTATGCTCTATTTTTTTCACAAAGCCCACCTTTTTCCTCTTCTCGCTAGACTAAGACCGCCACCTTGTCTAGAGCTAGGTCAACACTTTTCTCTTATCCCCCCTTGACAGGGGAAAAAATCTAACAAGTGGCCGCCTTAAGTGCCGGATATCCGACCTTCTCAGTTGATACCATATGGGCATCAATGTAATTCATTACTCCTCCCACCCCCAACACGTGCCTCTCTCTTTTTGATCAAAGAGATTATTCGAGGCCACACGTCTCGTGACCCTCCAATGTGTGTCCCTCGTCTCGAGTCATTTCGTCCACGTGAGAGATGATGGCTAGCTTATCACATTTCCTGTTTCAGGTCTGACTTCTGACATTTATAAGGTAGACTATTTCAAAATAGTCACTCGATTATTACTCTCTCTCTCTCGCTGACATACGAGTATGGAATATTTCATTTGTTCTTTCCTTAAGAGGAATATTTGGTGATAGTTAAGCCGAACTTAGTCATGGTTCCACATAACTAGCTTGTGTGTATATTTCATGGGCGTCCCTCTACCCGCTAAAAACGCCACTGCCAGCCAGGATACAGACAACTGCTGCGACCCAAACAAGACAAATAGCTAAGTACCAAGGACAAAGTGACATATTCTCTCATTAAGTGCAAGAGTGATGATCAAATATAGTATTTATTAGAGTTAGACGCAAGCCCTCACCCTTTTTATTCTTATATGTAAATATTTATTTAAATAAATATTCTTTAATTTTTAACGTTTGTATCTCTCTATAATTGCTTGTCTCGTTGCATGTCTGCTCCCGATTTATCTGTTGATGGGTCAATGTGTAATAATTTCAAAAATAATCATCCATTAGACATAAAACAAGCTAAACACACGTCACACGCGACCAACCGTCACATTCCCATAATAATTGTTTTAAGGACTGTTATGAATAGCGATGTGGGTGAGGGTGTGTAATCCATTGGCTAAGTTTTGCGATGCGAGACAACAATTTAACTATTTATTTAGCCACCAATTTCATCAGTACACAACAGACATATTCTATCTTCATAACTCGTCATGTTGCTACGGAATAGTTTTACTTCATGGTGATAATGGTACTATATCTAATCTTTAAAATAAGTAAAGCATCTTAAAATGTTAATTAACTTAAAAAGGGTGAGCAGTCTTTCGAGCAAATTTACTTTTAATAAAAGAGTATAGGTGTTCCCTTTTTCACTTTTTGTTTGCATTATCGTTGAAATGTGATGTATATTTTTTTTATACGGCCGAAAATTACCAGTGAAATTGTGCTTTCTAAACTATTTGGGTGTAACCCTAACTTAACTTCTCTAATTGACCAAATACTATATTTGTTTCAATGGTCATTTTTTTTTATTTCTTAGAGAGCGCAATGCTTGAACAAACAAAAACATAGCCCTCGACACTTAAATCATACTGATGCGCTCCCTGGTCACGATCAAATTCTGGTGACCGGTCATTTTATCCCAGGTCACTTCAACCCCGGTCACTTCATCCCCTGTCATTTCATCCCCGGTCACCTCACCCCCGGATGAAGTGACCGGGGATGATATGACCGGGAACCCAAATGCTATATGTATGTCATTTTTGGACTCTGACAGCCAATTTATGAATAGAGCTAGTTAACACAATCAAAATGAAATGATACAAATACACTTAATAAAATCTTTCTTGTTGTCGTTTTTCAATTTCAAGTATTTTGTTTAATTTCTGTAGTATATTATTATTATTACTATTGTATTATGAAAATTGTTATATGCATAAAATGGTTGCCTGGTCGTGAGGTTTGCGCGCTGGACTGTCGTTCAGATTTATCGAAGGTCCAGGGTTCAAACCCTGCCCGCTCCCTATCTTTAACTCGGAAGAAACATCCAAAACATTTTACAAACATATATTATAGAACCTTAAAAAGTCACGACATGCCAAGTAATCAACCAAATTTGCTTTTATTTATTTTTTAATTTCCACATGTAGCCAAGGAGCTAGTAATTCTTTTCTCAGCGATATACATCAACTGTAAGATTTCTAGGAAAATTGTTAGAGCCGTTTTTTGATATCCGCATCGCAATTTTACAATATACTATTGATAGACATTTATATCTAGAAGTACCAAACGGTGAACAATAATCTATTGCACGCTTTAATGAATTGACAAACAAAACTCAAAATGATTTTTTTTAAACTTTAAAAAAAAAAAATAACGGTCAAACTAGAGTGTTTTTATTGTAGCCAACAAGCCAGTAATTCTGTTCTCAACGATATACATTAATTGTCTTAATAAATAATCTGAATGTATCCTAAGCATTCATTGAAGAACATTTATATAGTAGTGGGTATTTTAGTATAAGAGCTAAAGACTCACACATTCTTTTAAATGGATTAAATAAGACATCAATTATTATTTTCCAATTCAATATCTATCGATGAAAACAAAATAATATAATAATAATAATAATAAAAAGGTAGGTCTTCGTGTCCAAATACGTCAATGCAATCAAAACATATCGGTAAAAAGACTACTTAACATATCCATAGTGGGTGTATAATAGCAAAATCACATACACTACGAAAAGATATCTAACAATTAAATGACGCAAAAAAAGTACTATTTTTTTGTACACCGACTGGTAAGCACTGTAATAGAATTAAAATAATAATTAAATCTATTTTAGTTACCAATAAAATTACATCCTTGTTATCTGTGTTCTATATAACAATTGTGAAACAAAGTTGTTAGCAACCATACGTTTCAGCAAGATTTCCGTGTGTAGTTTCAAGTAGGCTTCATGGTGTGATTCTGTAAATAAATACATAACTTTCTATTGCAAGTATTACATTTTATTATTTTTTTTTTTTTGGAATTCAAGCTTCTATTTTACTTTGGATTTGTTATTATTTTTTGGTTTGGCCCGTTAAAAAAATATTTGTATTTTTTATGCTATATTTATGTAGGTGTCGATGGGATTTGTAATAAACAGTTTGTTCACTTTTGAGTGCTTGTTGAAGAGCTTCGCCATATAAATACTTTGGAGGATATAGCATATGTTGTGTACTATCTCTTTTTACTTACTCTTATGCAAATCCAGGTCTAACAACAATATTTTAAATAATGCTAACTGCATTTACCATATCCTTAGTTGGCTTGTGTAATAAAAATATGGATATTTATTTTAAAACAAGTTTATTGGTAATTAAAACCTGTTTTTCAATAATTCGAATCCAAAGATGAATAAGAAATGCAGTATTTCCCGTAGATACACAACTCCAGCTGCGAACCAGATACTTTGCCACATCCAGGGCAAGCATAATTATTGTCCGCGGGGGTCGATTAAGATTTTCTTTTCGCAGTCATCAGCAGCGGATTCTCAAATGTGTATTCCTCGGCTTTTGCAAGTGACTTCTAGATGTATCATTCTGAAACCATCACCAACCAGGTGCTGTCTTTCATGTCAGTTAAAGCGAGTCCTAAAATTAATGAGGAACGCAGTATAATCGGTGGCTACGAAGCCACATATGCAACCTACATATGTTGCCAACTCAGAGCAGGCATAACTATTGTCCGCGGGTGTCGATTTAGATTTTCTTTTCGCCATATACGTCTGTCCTTGGCAGTTGATTTTCTTTCGGTCTCAAATAAGTATCATACGGCCCTTGTAAGTGACCTCCAGCTGTCTCGCTCTAAAGCTTCCAGCATCCAGGTTCTCTCAGGTATGTCAGCTAAAGAAAGTTGCCCTAAGCTGTCTGTAAAGCGTATCAGTGGAACATGTCTGTTTCTTCGACCACCTTTCAGCTAAAAAAATAGAACTGCTTTACGTATATGTTCATCCCCCATACTTGATACGTTGACAACCCGGCGAGACAATCAATTCCGGGGTTCGCTAGGACATCGCTGTTTGTAATGCGGAGTTGCTACCGTATGTCAATGATAGTACGCAAGCATCTTTTGTGAAAACGTTCAAGTAGCTTTTTGTTCTGAGCCCATGTCTCAAATTTATGTAGAAAGGTTCATATATATTTGCATGCTATTCTTCTTTTTTTTTTATTTATAGTTAATTCAATTTATGTGTATTTTTTTAAACTTTAGTTTTAATTTATTACAGCTATTTTTTTTCATTTCTTTTATTTATACATATTTTTATAAAAATATATTTCCCTTTTTTATAGGCTGAAAATGAAATTTACTGTATTTTTACTACAACTGCTATATGCCAATCAAGGTATTTCTTCTTCTTTTCTAGCTTAAAAAAAAAGGAAATTGTCAAACGACCCTTAAGGAGTATTTTGTATAGATTATAAGCACTAAAGCATATTAATTATACATATAGTCATATTGGTACCCCGTCAAAATAGAGCGGACAAAATTGCGCCGATAAATAGCAAAGACAAAATAGAGAAGAATTGAGCCTTGGACGCCCTCAGGATTTTTCACAGGGGTGGTGCAAGATGTCACCCATCGCTCAAAGTAGAAGCATCAACTTTCTTGTTATAATATTAAAGAAAAGACACGACCCCTAATACCTAATCGATATAAAATACACAGTAAACTTTTATTTTTCATGAAATAAAAAAATAATAAACTAAGCACGTGAACAAAGTAGTCACTGTACACATTGTTAACTTAATCCGTGAGGCCCGTGCTTCCCTACGTGTGATCTAACAAAAACAGCAAACGTTGACTGTGGCTGCCAAAATTGTCAATAATTTTACTAACGAATAACTTTTCGTCGCAGTGGAAAAGCTGAATAACTTTTCGTCGCAGTGGAAAAGCTGGCGATAAATGCTTATCGCAGATTCTAATAATCTTTGCATTAAGGCTTTTGCATCTTTTTTTAGGGCGCCAGCAGGGGCAGGGGTACTTGGTGGTGCACTCGAACCCTTCTGGATTCTGACTTAATAAAAAAAAAACTATTTGGAAGATGCATTTCATTATAAATATAAAAAGGAAATGGGCTAAAATGTGGCTACTCACAATTCAGAGGCCTGCACGTACATGGTTGGCCATCTATTCGATACGTCTAGCTAATCTACTACTACATTTACCAGTGGAAGCACTATATACCCAGTTGCTACTTAGAAGTTAATTGATTTGGTTTTGCGAAAAAATGGCTAGAATTCGGCTACTCAGAATCCAGGAGGTTGCAAGTGCACACTCTTGCACCCGCCCCCTGCGGTCGCCCATGATTTGAGCCAATTTTCTTTTAAATCTTAATTGTTTAATTATTTTCAGTCATTATGCAATAAACATTTTAGATATCTTAAGAAGTAAATATGCAAGGATGCAAAGAGTAAGCAAAAATTATAATAAGCTAAAATGAATAATTTCAAAATATATTGTTTATTTACATTCCAAAAGTGTACTTTGAAATCAAAGCAAAGATACATTGCAGATATATAGATAGATGTTGTTATGACTCAGCCAGGCTAGTGCAGAAGTGCGCACTATTAGTGAATAGAGGAAATTCGAATATTGACATGAGAAGCGACAAACGATTTCCGCCCAAAGCTAGAGAGTGGAAATGATGACGGTGTGCTAAATGAAGATGTTGTTTTGTGTGCCTGTTTTGTCCTGTAAATAAACATCTATGCTTCGTTAAGTTGCCTTCTCTTAAATTATTACAATTGTGACAAGTAGGTCAGAGATGGTGGCCGTTTAGGTGTCTAGGGGGTTTAGATAATTTGAGGACCTTGACTTGCACATAAACTAACAGGCACAGCGTCATAAATGCAGGCAACAAATACTTTTTATGTAAAACATATGTACAGTTTAATGATAAGAGTGAAAATAAGTAAAAGGTAAAAAGCTGTACAGTGTTAGGGCGGGGCCTAATTATTTACATAAATGGGACTATCATCATTAGATGTGAGAACCAAGTGGTCTGAGTGCCATTAGGCTAGTTGCTTAGCTTTAAGTCCTATGCTGCTCTGACGAGACCGGCGTGTCTGATGCTGAGTTGTCTGTGGGTGGCTGGCTTGATCGGTCCTAGCGCACGGGACAGTCCAACTATACGTAGCTGCAGGGGCGGATCTTCTGGCATGCGGTTGTTGGTCGGACTTTCGTGAGTAGTTGGTAAGGCTGGTATCTTCAGATCTGGTGTCAGCAGACTGGTATCAGCGTTACGGAGTTAGGGCTTCTGTTAGAAGTAACCTGTAATAAAAGCACCAATCCAATGTAATGAAAAGATATGAAATTGATATAGTAAATGAATAAGCAAGCTCAGGCAGAAATATGTCTTCGCTCTCTGCTCTCCAGAATGAGAATGACAAGAAATAGGAAATTATATTTCTCCTACACGCGTGGGCAAGGAGGTGGGGGCCAAATGGAGAAAGACATACTTTCAAATGTGACAGACTGCCTGATTTGTCTAGACAAAGGATTTCCGCTTGACCTCGTGTATCGATAAGATAAGCAAATATGGACCGCCTCGTGTCTAGACTGCCCGTCCCCAGGCAAATATGGTCAACTCGCGATTTTCCAAGATGGTCCGATGACCACGATGTTATCTAGGTGTCGATTTGAAGAGGGTCCATTTGAATTGACCCGTCCCCCGAAAGGGGGGTGCGGCAGGATGTTAGGTCAAGATATTTAGAAGCGTGTTTATTCTTGTCGATAAAGAATGTGCTAGACGTGTGTCAGAATAAGAAATTACATCGTGACACGGATGCCTAGAGAAAAAGGTGGTGGTGGTAATAGCTTTAGATAGCCATAAGGGCTAAGCGGAGATAAAAAAATAAGATAGCAAAAATAAATTAATTAAATGCCTAGACCGAGTGATACCTTAAGTGGGCGAAATTTATTTTCGTCACAACATTGTAAAAAAAAAAGGTTTACAATAGAAGTTATCGAAGTAATTTCATGTTTTATAAGTTAAGATATAATATGCCTACAGCAGTTTATTTGTTTACTAGCAGTCTGGTGCTACAAGTCAACGACCGTCAATAACATCTAGTCCATACATACTTAGGCTGCATTTCTGTGTTTCAGACCTAAAGGAAAAATAA
>JADKLZ010005243.1:8035716-8064492 GCA_021533235.1 Biomphalaria straminea | reverse complement strand
TACTAAAGCCATAATTGAATATACTAATTCCAAAATTAAATGTCTGAACGTACCAATTTACATATAGAACAAACAGAATACTAAAGAAATTTTTCGAATTAGTAGTCTTTATCCAATCGTTCATTTTCGTAATTATAAAAAAAAAATTCCAAAAATGACTTCGGGTATATAAAATTATTTAACCGAGCAAGGCTCGGCCACCTGATATTTAAATGTAATTAGTATCAATTAGTTTGAATCAGTCATTTAATTACAATTGTAATAAATCTAGACTAAAAATAAGACAGAACGAGATTATACCGTTCAGTGCATTCCAAGGGCTATTCGGGGAAATACCTGTTTGATACGTTACTTTCTCTCTGTCACACGCCGATGATTGTAAATAATAACTTGATAAACTCAATAAATGAAGACAGAAAAACTTCTTTAGTTTCTCTAACAAACTTTAACGACTTCTTCTGCTTTCTTGAACGACAACTCAATCTTTATCTTGAATAATAAAACTTTACTTATAAATAACTTCTATATCACTTCGTATTACACTTTACTCTCTAGTAGACTTCTAAGAGAAGATTAAACATAGGACCATCGCTCTATTAATTACAATACAAGAACTTTTCTTTCACTATAACCATTTCTAAACAAGGACACTCGCTGTACAAATACCGTTACTGTGCGAGGACCCCGACTAACTCCTTTTCCCCTTATTTATACTTTTTCAAATCGTATCTTCCAGAAGCATAGAAAATTCTCCGATAGCTAATTTAGTAACGTTGACTTTCTGGAAGCTGACGTGTATAATTTTTTTTCCTTAACCCCTTTCTATGATTGGCTATTCTAAAATTAACTTGTTTACGCTGGACAGCGCACTAACTTGACCTGGCGTCTAGAACTATCGTAAGGTCGAACTAAGTTCGTTACACTGTTCACTGCTGCTAGTGGCCTTGAAGATAATTTGCTGGAAACTGCTTGTTACGTGCGCAGCATAGCGTGAATGTGGAATGGTGCGAATGCGTGTTGAAAGGAGTGGGATTCAAGATGGAAGATTGTAAGCTAAGTGATTATTGATGTTATTAATGGTTCCTCAATATTAAAGTGTTCATCATCTACTAAATATATACAGGAGTTTGGTTTAACATAATTAACTCATCTGCTCGTAACGCTGCTCAGGTTTGACTCATACTAGAGGTGCAGGTGTAGGTCCTGCCAATGCACTCAATGGTGGCATATTGCAACAGCACGGCATGTTAAGAAGAAAACAGTGACAGCACTTCAACATAAATAGATTCAATTAGAAAATGTTACCGCTACGCTATTAATTTGAAGAATCGAAATACAATACAACATGAAATATATTATAAGTTGTATTGTATTTCTTATCATTACAAAGCTTATATCAACTCACTCTGTCTCTCATAAAATATTTGTACATGTTATTTCTCCAGCACCCAATCTTGGATCAAGCTGAACTTTTTTTCACACCTCATTCACCAATCGTAAACAAACAACATTTAGCCACGTGATTCTCTATCTGTTCTATACAAAGTATTTCATCCATCATGGTTGTCATTTGATACGTATTTTACATTGTTTTATTAATAAATGTGTTTATTTACGATTGGTGAATGAGGTCCATTATTTACTGAGCCTGACAAAGTAAGAATTAAACAAAATGAACCGATTAGTTAATTGGTAATTATTCATTTAGTTTGGTATCTCAAACAATGGAAAGAAACTATACTTGACTAATGTTATGGAATAAGCTGTGTTACCCCAACCCCCTTTTTTTTAACTTTGTCGCCTCTTTAAGGTTTGAAGCTAACATTAAATAATTTAATAAGCGACTCAAAGATAATGTATTAGCCTGAGGAGGCTTTGGTCCTCGCGTTCCAATTCACGTCGTACACCTTTATTGTTTTAAAAAATATATATAAATACATTTAAAAAAGCGATTACTTTAATACCCCTTTTTTTTTCTACACATTCCTCTTTCAAAGTGGTCCAGACAAGCGGTAGGGTCATAGCGTATTGATAAAGATAAAAGAATGAAAAACTATTGGTAAAAATATTTCTAATCGCTTCGCAGTAAACACCCTAGATAGTGCAAAGAATTGCTAGCCTATGATAAATCGTACATTGTAAGACATGAAGTACAAATTTGCATATTCTACTTACAATGATAGCATATCTTTACAACCGTATTTCAATGGAAGCACTACTTGTTAAGTTACTACATTTTATAATATTTCAATGATAGGCCTTAAGATATACACTTAGAAGACATTGCACAAAGTTTTCCTGAACATTAATTTATTAAACTCTTGAATCAATAATGCATTTGCACCCACAGGGAGGTACATGGTGGTGCAATTGCATAGGCGCGCACATACATGGTTGGCCATCCATTCCATACGCATAGGCTAATCTACTACATTAACCAGAGGAAGCACTATAATAGTTCAGTTACTACTTAGCAGTTAATTGATTTGATGGTGCGAAAAAAATGGCTAGAATTTGGCTACTCAGAATCTAGGGGGTGGTGTTCAAGTGCAACCCTTGCACACACCCCCTGCGGTCGCCCATGGTTGTGGTTTGAGTTGTTCTACATTCAAGTGAGTCTGGATTCAACTGATTATAGATTCGAGTGGTTCTAGATTCAAGTGGTTCTAGATTCAAGTGGTTCTAGAATCAAGTGGTTCTAGATTCAAGTGGTTATAGATTCGAGTGAGTCGTAGATTCAAGTGGTTCTAGATTCAAGGGAGTCTAGATTAAATTAATTGTAGATCCAAGTGGTTTCAGATTAAAGGATTTGAGATTCAAGAGATTTTAGATTTAAGCGATGCTAGATCCGGGGTCGGCAGCCAGCGGCTCGCGAGCCACATGCAGCTCTTTGGATGTGAATCTGCGTTTCTTTATTTCCTTACGCAAATATTATTCCTTTTATCGAAGCATTTAAACAAGAAAAATCTGAATCGTTTAACGAAGAATCAGCACCGATTCTTCTCTCATCCACTTATACTCGCTTTTTCACCACACCACTCCCCCATTACACGCGTCGTCACTGTTGTGAGTCTGTCGGACGCTCATGAAGGACGCAGTCTTCGGATGTTTCTATGTAGGTTTTAGTTCGCTTTGACGCAAGACGAATGGGCGTCTTCTCCAGTGCTAGAAGAGGTTATCTTCTCAAACGTAGAAGTAAACTACAAGTAATGCTAATCTCGCAAACTTTGCGGTACCACTAGAAATTGCACAAAAAAGACTGTAGTGTACTTGAGTTTCTTTTTTTTTTCTGTGTCTCCAGGATGTAAGAATATCATTCCCATTGTGTGTGTCTTCATAGTACTTAATATCATGTCTTTGTGTTCGTTCACTGTCCACTGTAATCTTGTTGCATAAAGCCATGATATTGTTATTATAGTAGAGTTATTTCATTAAAAAAGCAAAACATTTACAAATCGCGATTATGTTAAGACTGCTTCTGAATAACTGTTTCGTGATTTCAAAAACTAAACAGAAATCTTTAAAAAAAATTAGAGAATTTGCCACTAAAATGTCTTCAAACGTAACATATTTGTAGGTGGAACATATTCAACTTTCTTCTGTCTTATTACTTGTTATAGATGTCTTGTGACATAAAGACACGCACCAGCTGCCCTTTTGTAAGGTATATGTCTTCTCAAGATAAAAAAAAAAGAACTTTTAGGTTTGCTATCGCTATCGTGACAAACTTGAGCAGAAGATACAGCGAATGATGTGCAAAATGCTTTGAAGATATTAAGATCGATTCAATAGATTCATTTTAATAGCAACTGATGGAGCCAGAAATATGACACGAAAAAAAAGGGTCAACAATTATACTTCGTAGTACAATAAACCATGAAATTCTTTATAATTTACTGAATAATACACCAAGAAGCTCTTTATGCCCAAAGCTATTCTGATTGAAATAGTTGAGGTCATAAATTTGGTAATCAAGATAGTTAACATCTTGTCAAAAGCACCTTACCATTGTCAGTTTAAAGAATGAAATAAATACACTCCTAAATGAAAAAGGCATCAATCAACCTGAATAAATAGTTGCATACATTTTATTATATGGTTGAAATTAAATTAAATGAATTCCAAACTGCAAGGAAATGGAAACCATGTCGAAGTTTTAGTGGAAGAATTTATTTGTTTTGAAAAAAAAAAAGACTTTTTATTTTGCAAAAGATATTCCGAGAGGTTAGTTACTTCATTTTCAGTATCTTGATAAAAGCAGTACAAATTTCGAATTACTTCAGCACAAATATCTATAAAAATCAAAGACGAATTTCGTGGCAGATTTGAGCAATTCAAAACCAATTCTAACATTCTTGGTAAATCCTCTCAATGCAAATAGTAACGAAATCCACATTGATCTACTTGGATACAGATCTTGAATGGTGCCCAGCGGTTCAGCAGACCGAAAAATAGGTGAAAGTGAATGTGAAGTTAGATGTCAACCTTACCTAACTGATGTCTTATAATGAGTATTTAATTGATCTAATTGTTTTGTAAAGGGTTAGATTCTCAACTTCCGTAAAAAATCATTTAGTTAGGTTTTCTTATCTTATTTGCTGGCATGCACTGCAGTTCACGCAATAATATAAAAACAAGATTACAAAGAGAGTTTGTGTGCTACACAAACTCAAAGGCGGTCCCCGTCGCAAGATGTTTCGGATGTTCCTTCTAAGTTGAAAATAATTAACTTCTCTCTGGACGACGGAGGATGGCAGCGAGCAGGGCATAAACCTGCCTTATCTTGATGTTTGCACACTAGACTGTAGTTCGGATTTATCGTTGGTCCCTGGCTCAATTCCTGCATGCTCCCATCCCCTCCTGCGGAAGGTTTGGACTAGGAAGTAAACTATCTTTAACTCTGAAGAAACATTCGAAATATGTAAAACAAATAGACACATAACCCGGGAGCTTCGAGATAATCAGTTCAGCACGCTAACAAGGCATTACTCATAACTTAATAATAAACTGGTTACAAACTAATAGCCTGATATATACAATATGTCACACGAGCGATTTTAAATAATCTTTCAGCATTGATCTGTAGAGATGTAGATCTACATAAACTAAACTTCTGATTTAGCACTCTTAATATATATCTTATTAATTATTATTATTAATAATTTGGGTGTAATTTAGATAAAATTTACGTAAAATAAAAAAAAAGCCCAGATAATCAATAGAATGAATGCAATATAAAATTTAAAAATAGAAGATTAGTTTTAGTTTATTATAACATTTCAATGTACATCTATACATAAACATCCGGAACAATCTATTATAGATACTTAAACTATCACAATATTTCTGAACGAACTGTAAAGGTTAAATCATATTTTCGAAAGCCTTTTGGTGTTTTTTTTTATCTAACCGTGACGAACAGACCAACCAACAGACAAAATTCACAAAAATATGCTTCTATCATTCTAATGGGGGCACTAAACAAATTTTAAAAAGAAATCTGATTTTTTAAAAAGTTTAAGAAATTAGTTTAGAATCATGTCATGGGCGGGCTTTACGCTAGTACACGAAAGTCGCTGCTAAAAGTTCATTTTAAAAATGTGCGTGATATCTATAGAAGAGGAGTATTTCTTATTGTAACATTTCCTCCCTTACATTTACGTAATTGTTTTAGAATTGGTGTTTTGTTATAAAAAAAATCGCTTGCGTAATTAATTTCATAAATTAAACGGTTTGCTTTTAGAAAACTAAAAGTAGCCGTTGCACCTAAACTTTTCAAGGCGCATTTAATGGTGAAATAATATTTTTCGTATCTCTTCTAGTTTTGGCGCCCTGAGTGTGACAGACGGACATTTTGCACAGATCTGTTTTTGGCTTTTTCCCTTACGGGGGCCGCTAAAAAAACAACTTATTAATTGTTGTTTTAATCTAAGTCTTAATGTATATGCATATTAAATAGAAAACAATTATTATATGTCTATCTACTGTATCTTCTTTTTAGCCAGTCGTCTATTATTGCACTAGTGCTTTTATCTTCTTATCTTATCTTATACAATACAGACGTTACTTCAAAAAAGAAGATGATTCATTTATAATAACACCTAGGTATTTTGCGTTTTTAGTCTGAGTTACTGGTTTACCATGAATAAAATAAGTGGAATTAATTTGTTTTAGCTTTTTTGTTACTCTAAATAACTGACATTTTTCTGGGTGGAAAGACATGCTCCAATTTTTTCCCACTTGGGTGCCATTAGCTAGGTCTGGGTAGGGATAAGGATAATAAGTGAGTATTAAGATTTTGTATTTGGAAATAAATTCGTCTTTGCATTTTATTTATTCTTAACCAAGTACAAAATCCCGATCAAATTAACTTTACGAGCCTAGTCATACAGTATATCATCAAAAATCAGTTTCCTACTTAGATCACGCTAAATACCGAGAATTGCCAACTTGTTCAATCTCTCTTCGTGAATTGTTGACCTCAAGTAATTCTTGATTAGCTTAAGGCGCGAGAAGCTTCTTTCACCAGATTATTATTATTATAGCTTTAATATAGCGCTACTTTCATGCTTATAGCATGCTCAGAGCGCTTTGGTCCACTCTCATTTGTGGACCGGTGGGGGGGGGAGGGGGTATCTAGGAATTGGTTTCCCGTGCTGCCTTTGGGCGCTCAGTAAACACAACTCTGACCGAGTCGGGTGTCGAACCTCGAGCCCCCTTCTAGGTAGCCAAGCAAGCCAAGCTCAAGCCGCACTTTGCCTCTTGACCACGCTTCCAGATGCCACAGTTACGGGTATTGTTTCATTAGTGGACAGATAAGCTAACATTTCTACCCCGGTTTGGTGGTATTTGGTAGAATTTTCATTGAAGATTCTATTTCATTTGCTAATTCTCGACCAAATTTATCTGCCGACTGATTTTGATCTACGTTTATAATTATATGCCGGTGGCTATTAATGTAAATAAACTTTAGGAACTTCCGGTTTCGGATAATATTTGCCCTATTATATTTTTATTTAAACATGAAAGCTGACAATGCTTTTTTTATATTGAATGACTCTCCAAAATATTTTTTTTTCTATTTTTCAGGAGATTTTAATAAATTAATAAGAATTTACACGCCCTTTTCGTATATTTTGCACCATTATGCAATTACACATATGATTAGCGCGGGGTCTATGAAGCGACCGTTCTGAAAGTACAGTACAGATCATGGTGAGGGGATCAAGAAGAAGCTAGTTTTTAAATGACCTGTCACTTTTCCAAAGGGGGTCAGCGGAAAAGTTTAATACGTGTTGCTGAAAAAAACATTTAAAAAATGACGCTTTTTTTTTTGACGTCCATTTAGCACATTCACTTATTATAATACGTCTCGGTTTTACAATAATGCAACATGTGTAAGTCATTGATTAATTCACCGTAAACCTATTTTGTGCCATAACATTGAGTATCGCTATCCATGGGCGCCCGCATGATCTTTCGTAGGGGGGTGCAAGCACTAGCGTATCCAGCACTTTGGAGTGGGGGGCGATTTTTTTCCAAATCCCAACTCTAACGCTCAGTAAACCCTAACTCTATGCATAAACGTGCGTATATATATATACACGGCAGAAACGCATTCTCCTGACATCTATAGCTCATATTCATAACTGAAGTTCGCGGCGAAGCCCCTAAGCCAATAGCGTTTTCTTGCATTCTTCACTGCAGAAACGCATTCTCCTGACATCTATAGCTCATTATTCAGAACTGAAGTTCGCGGCGAAGCCCCTAAGCCAATAGCGTTTTCCTGCATTCTTCACTGCAGAAACGCATTCTCCTGACATCTACCGCTCAATATTGATCACTGAGCGTTAAAGTTGGGATTTGGAAAAAAATCGCCCCCACCCTCCGAAGTTCTGGATCCACTAGTGCTTTCACCCCCCTACGAAAAATCCTGCTGGCGCCCATGGAAGCACTACTTGTTAAGTTACTACACTTTACAATAGTCCAATTATAGGCCTTTAGATTTACACTTAGAAGATGATGCGCACAATTTTCCTGAACATTAATTTATTTAACTCTTGAATCAATAATGCATGGGGGTAGGGGCATACATGGAGGTGCACTTGCACCCACATGGATTATGACTAAATCTACATGTACGTAATAAAAAACACATCTGGATAATGTATTTCATTATAAAATATTTTTAAAAATTGGCTACGATGTGGCTACTCACAATTAAGAGGCAGGCACGTACCATCCAATCCATTCGCCTGGGCTAATCTACTACTGCATCCACCAGTGGAAGCACTACATTCTCATCTGCTTACTTAGAAGTTAATTGATTTAGTTGTGCGAAAAAATTACTAAAATTTGGCTACTCAGAATCCAGAGGGGTGAAAGTGCACACATTTGCACCTCCCTGCGGCCGCCCATGTCTAGTGACGTAACAAGGTACCAGAGGGCCCGGGTTTAAGAAAATGTTGGCGTCCCCCCCCTCCCATGTGACAAAATAAGTGTGTGACAAAAATTAAATCAGTAGTCTTTATGATTACCAAATGACATTCAAATACAACTAGCTGTTAATCGGTTCACTTGGGCCCCATATGATCAAGAGCCATGGGTGCCAACACAATGAAACCCACGCTTGGCATGGTAAGTCACATACTTAGGGCCCTTCGCCACTGACGATATACGTTTTTTAGAACCGCTATATTCCGAGCATTTTTTAAAAAAAAGGGAAAATTTGTTGGAAGATAAATTTGGAAGATAAAATCATAGACCATTGTAGTGTGGACAGATGGTGAAAGTAATTAGCTGTTAGCTGCATGTTAACTGGTAAATCAACACCAGACTGGTGAAATGTATATAGACTAAGTTACATGTGCAGTGATAGCCAACTGTCAATACGATGATGCTAGATTGACTTTAATCAAAGAAATGAGATTTTCACTTGCTATAAAATGAGCTGAGTGCTAATGTGATGCATACAGCTATACCAGTCTCAGTAACTTGAAAAAAATACGAACTGTGTTATAAAACTACGACACACTTAAAATCAACAAAGGGTAACTTTTAAAATTGTTTATTTAGAATTTTTTTATAATTTTTTTGTTACGAATAAACATACCGACTTTATCTGCAATTTCTCCATATTGTATATTTTTCTCTTCGTTACTGCTATCCAACTATTTCTTTCTCTTTCTCTTTCTTTCTTTCTTTTTCTCTTTGTATTAATTCTATTTCTTTTGTAAATGAGTTTTTCTGTTGATTCCATTTATCCCTTTTACTTCGCATTCATCGCTGTTTGTAGTGCGGTCTTACCGTCGGAACGCAAACATCTTTGGTGAAAGCGCTCAAGTAGTCTTAGTTGCGTCCAAAAGCACCACTAGCCCTGGCAAAACGGTTATCGAATTTCCTTTTAAGTGAGGCGTCATTTAATACTATACTTCCTAGATATGTGAAGTGGTCTACGTCGTTAAGGGACTGTCCATTTACGGTGATCTTTGGGGCTGAGTAGGCTTTAATTGGTGACTTCTGGAACAAGACTTCTGTTCTAGAGGCTTATAGCGTATGTGAATTCGTTGAACTCGATCTGGAGATCACGTTCATTTTGGGCTAGAAAGGGCACAAGCATTGGCATAGAGAAACTGTTATAACCATCTCCTTTGTTTTTGTATGGGATAGAAGGCCTCGAAGATTGAACACATTGCTGTCTAAACGAAACCTGGTGTAGACGCCTAATTTCAATCGCTGCCTCATTTGACTCAATGAGCATTACGCCAAAGAAGATAGCGAATGGAGTAGGCGCAGGTACACAGCCCTGCTTCTCACCATTTTCTAGGGGGAAATAAATAAAAAAAATAATAATAATCTTTATTGTCCTTAAGGAAATTTGTCTTACAATTTGTGCATTATACAAAACAAAACATTATAATCTTAAAAAATGTACATTCACACCAGACTCACTCTCAGTATACATGTGAAAAGTTTACATTAGATTGTTTCTATTTAATGATTAGATTGCCAGAGGAACAAACGAGTTTTTGTGTCTGTTGGTCTTTGCTATCGGTGTCGTGTATCTCTTTATAATAACAAGTCCTGACCCAAAGGGTGATTTTTTATTTCTAGAATCTTTTTTGGACTTTGTAAGGGTGTTTGTCTCAAACTGCTGACCAAATTTTTTTTTTTTTTTGCCAATGACTTTACCAACAGCATTTAGAATTCTTTGGAGTTTATTTTTATTCTTAGTGCTTAGATTGCCATACCAGACAGTGATATTAAAATGTAAAATATTGCCGATTTGTGCAAGATAAGACATAGCCAAGGCCTTTCGCTAATATTAAAAGAGGACAGTTTTCTCAGTAATCGTAATCTTTGCTGCCTTTTTTTTTGCTGATATTATCAGTATTTGTTGTAAAATTTAATTTATTGTCTAGGATAGTACCAAGGAATTTAAAAAATTTGCACTATTTCAATTAACAGTAACAATATCGTTTTCCTTCTTTTCCCTACGAAAATCGATTATCATTTTTTTGTATTGTTTACCGGAGATTCCTTTTTTCCGAAGCATCGGTCTGAAGAAAAACTGGCAATGAAGGATCAGGCAAACGAAGAATGGGGTACCTACACAGATACGCCTGCACCCTGCTTAGAGCTTCCGCGCACTCATGATTCCAGTGCACCTTAACAGACCGACCCATATTGTATAATCTTGCCTTTTTGTTTCACTTGAAACTGTTTGAGAATGGATAAGAGAGTAGCCTGGCCAAAAATCCTCCATAAAACATCGCCACTGACCGTGTCGAAGGCCTTGGTGAGCTTCACAAAGGCAGCGTATAGGTTTATATTGTGTACAAGACTTAAATCTAGTCTTAAGTCAAGACTAAGTCTGAGAATCTGGATCTAGACTGCCTACAGCTACATTCTAGAGTAAATTCTGATTATCTTAGATTCTATTTCTACTTTATTTATAATCTAGATCTATATTCTAGTAGTAGATCTATACTGATTCAATAGTCATAATAGTAAGTATTTGATTCGATTTCGACTTAAATATTTATGATTATATAGATTACAGATGCTAACTACTGATTACAGTAACAAGTTAAAAAAAACTCCTTTTAAAAAATCATCAAAAGTTTAAAAACAATATAATTTTTATTTCTACAATTTGTGTGTGTGTGTGTGAAATGGTGTATCTAAAACTGCCGGATACTTGAAATAAGCTAGTCCTAAAAAAATACAGATCTTGGGTAAACGACTCATCTAATAAAGTACTGTAAATGTGTAGTTTCACACTCTTGTTTCAGGTCTTTTCTTTCTAAAGATCTATCGGGTTTGACCCCAACTTCCCGTATTTTTGTGCAGAACAGGGGCGTATCTCGGAATTTTCCATCCTTTGCGGGCCCGGGGGAATTACCTTTTTGGGGGCCCCTGCATTTTGTGTAAAATTTAATATTTAAAGTAAAAAATACTAATTTGGGGACCCTCTTCAAGTGGGGGCCCGGGGGGATTTTCAAAATCTCTCCCTCCTCCCCCACCCTAGTTACGCCACTGGTGCAGACATTTATTCTCTATCAGATGCATTCAAATAATGTTAATTTGATTTAAAATGAGAACTGAAAAATTAGTTAATGATTTAGTACAGTTTATCTATTTTTGTTTTATTTAGCAGAAAAAGGAGATAAGACCTATAATTTTGAGACATAGATATGTTTTGAATTTTTTCCCTAAGATAACCTTTGTTTTTTTTTTAATTATTCTTTTTTTTTTCAATGTCTTTTCTATTGCTTGTTTATATATTTTTCCAGATGTTTAACATTGCCAGCCTTGTCGTCATGAGCCTCGCTCTCGGATCAGTCTTGTGTTTCCCAAGGAATCCCAGAGAAGCTGAAACCGAGGCAGACTTTGCCAGACGTTCTCTTCCCCTAAATGTGGGCCAAACTTTGGGAACAGGGAATGGTATTGTTGGTAGTCTTCCATTTGTTGGCGGTCTATTTGGCAATACTCTAAACGATGTCCCTGGCTTGCTCGGGAGTTTACCGTTAGTTGGAAGGGAGTTACAGTCATCTGCGTAACTCGAAAGTCCACGTAACGTGCTGGGTACTGTACAAGGTCTGAGTGATGGACTCCTTGGCGGTTCATTCTAACAGCAATGCATGTATAGAAGAAAAAAAAAAGAAACTGTACAGTGATGCTACTAGCATGTAGACCAAAATAATAAACCATCAGATATTATCAGCCAAGTAGTTGTTTATCTTTGCCTCCACTTATTTGGTTCGTGTTACATGTTATTTCATTTTATTTTTGCAATAAAACGGCGCCTGGTGATTACATATGCCCAACCCGCGACCGCAGCTGTGTATCAAGGATTGGCCTCTTTAGCCACACAAGAAGTTGCAAAGGGAAAAGATCGTCTCTGAAAACGTAAGAAATGCTTCAGCACATGTTTTAAATGAACGTAGACGGGCTAGTACACACACACAGACACGGATGAGACGTGTAATGATCACTGTAATGGTTCCTCTGTTGTGTTGAATTAGTTGTAACTGAAGTATTTCTAAGATGCTTCAGGATACTAAGTGCTTGGGTATAGTTTGTATCGATGTAATTACATATGCGAATTCGACAGTGACCATCACAAAACAAATGCTCATAGGAACAAAACTCAAATGACTAAGTTGACTTCGAGATGATCTTTAGCAATAACTTTATTTACAAGATGGGCCACAGTCTAGTCGGTCGATAAAAGATGTCTAATCCCCTTGAGAGTCTAGCGGTAACTGAATTCCTCTACGTCAAACTTAACCTCTAACCCTACAGTCTGTGTCGTCATAAAATGTGCGTTCAATGTTGGTACCAAAAAGTGCGCAATTCTAAAATAAACTAAACTAGCTATCTAACAGACGTCAAGATATTCTGGTTAGGAAAATTGAAGTGCAAAATATATATCATATATATAAAGATCAATTTCAAACAACCAAAATGACGTAGATTTTGTTTTATCTCTTAAATACAAATAAAAACAAAACAAAACATGTTATCGACTCCTTCTAGCCAAGGAAAAGATATGAAAGCAGAGCAAGATATAATATTGACATTCCACCTAGTCCTGATTGCTTGACCATTATATTTCTTAATAACTTTTCCAGTTTGGTAATTTTAACTCGACAGACCCGACAAACAGACCATAATAAAATATAATAAAAAATAAAATAAAGCAATAGTGGGTTTGTCAATTTCGGAGACATATAGACATTAATAATAATAATAACTAGTTGACATATGCCGCTATTTACCAGGGCCGGCGACCGCAGTGGGGCCCGCATTTCATAGGACACGCAATTTTATAGGACCCGCTCTAATTTAAAGGGTAAAAATTATTAAATTAAGCCATTTTATTACTTACAACAGATTCCCCGCGCCATCATGTCGATTTAACATCCCTATAATTATTTGTCTGATTTCTTTTAAAGCAATAGCTTAACAAACACATTTTTAACAAAATATAGTCATTTATAACGCTGTTAACCATCAAGCTGTAAGGGAAATAAGTCTTTGGCATATGGTTGAACACAATCTGCAATTACAAACATAATAGCACACTACAGACTGAAAAGATAAAATATAATTTTTATAAAGTCGAAGGACAAAACTCCACTTGTCTCTCTAGCCTTGCTAAAGCTTTTTTTTTTCCACCACAATTGTTCACAAATACTCGTATTAAAGGTCTTTTGCAAGTCAAAGGATTTTTTTCTAAAGAATTATAAAGTATTCACGCTCTAGAACTTTCTCTTTGACTATTAAATACATAAATAATTCGAGTTTTAAATATGGTTCTAATTTTTCGCATTATAAAATAAGTAAAGCGAATGCGTTAAAAAAATTATTAATGGAGCTAAAAATAGAAATGACCTCTTTACTTGTTGCATGTTGTTGCACGTCTGACCTCTTACTTTGAGAAATAATATATAGATAATAATAATAAAACAATTTTATTTTTAGATCCTGGGGGGACAATGGCATAGCTAGGGTCGATGAGGAGGGGGAGAATTTGAATTTACCCCCGCCCCCCCCTTCAGGGGTCACCCAAATGAGTGTCCGAAAATTTAAAAAAATAAATTAAATATTACGTTACTGGCATGTAATCTTGCTTTTCACGTTGTCTTATAAGCTAGTGATCCTTTTGTATGCATTCAAAACATATTGTTAACACTTTCCGAGCGGAGTCACTCTCAATGTCAAGGAAGTAACTTGGTATATAAAGGGTAGTTTATTTCATTATTCCTATCATTTAAGGAGAAACCTGATAAGAGCTCTGAAATCAAAGGAGACCATGAACGTGTCGAAGAAAGTTATCACTATTCAGATGATTCATAACAGATACAGAAGTTGAAGAAGTGAAAATGTCTCTTGATTTAATTATCATAAGAATATTTGGAAGTCGCGACACCAACATCAATATCTTTCAGTCAAAATAGGGACACCTCAAGAGTCTAAAGAATTTTTTTTTTAAATCATAGAAGCATCCTAAATCCACAAAGAAGTCAAAGGCATTTTCTATTGTTAATAAAAGTGACAGTTCAGTTTTCTTCATGTTTAAATAAAAATTATAAGCATACATTGGTTTAGTTGCACTAGATGTCTTCGTCAAGAATCAAAAGATCGTACATCCCCTGTGAATTAAAGAGACTTATCCTGGAAAATAACAAACAGGAAAGGGACACATCGTCTGCGTTACTTCTTCTTCTTCTTGAAACTGTCAGGTACAGTTAAGTCTTCGGCTCTTGGAACTCTAAGCCAGCAAAAGTGAACAAGAGCTCTCTCTCACCGACCTGAATAAGAACAGTGTACACTGTTCTGTCTGGCGGGTGGGTCAGACTCGTGGCAAAAGGCCGTGTACACTATGACCCCCGCCATTTTCCTTTTCTATACCAGGCTAACCGTGTGGGACATGCCATTTATATAACGGCCCCTCGAGGAACAGCGCCTGGGTTGTGAAAAGGTTGTGGGAACTTTTTTACAACTCCGCGCAGTGCAATGAGGATTCTCTCGCACCCCCTTAGACCCTCCCCCCCACAGGAGCCTTGTTTTGCTACCCTTTAGCCTAATCATTTCCTCCTACGATCGTTTCCACCTGGGCGCCACTATAAGGCAGGGTAGCATGTCCGGGTGTGTGGTACAAAAGACCATAGGTGATTATGCGGAGTAAGAAAAACAAATAAAGACTCTTGCCAAGGGATGTGACTAGACAAAAACTATAAAACTTTATTACAATATCTGCTAGCTGCCCTTGATTTGCATTATTTAAAAAAAAATCGCCAGCTACTTTTCGTGGTTTGGGTTGTAGTGTTACTGGTTCTCAAAATCGTCCAGGGCATTACCATATAAGCCGACCCATAAATACCATTCCATATATTTTCGGTGTTATGGGATTTCTACCTCACTTTCATGGGTATCTGGCTTTAGTTGGGGAAAGTAATAGAGTTTAGTCGTTGTGTTGGGCACATGACACCCTGCTCGTAAACCGTTGTGACTTTTACTCGTCTTGTAGGCTTGCATGTTGACAAGAGTGACATTAGCGCTTTCATATCAACTTCACCTTGATGGGGAGCCACACAAGATTGGTCGACCGTCTTTCTCCATTCCCCTTTTTCTTTTCTATTGAAAATAATTTTTTTCAATGTCTTCACATCGCTTTTTCTGTCTGCCTCTCCTTCTTTCTTTTTCCCGGTACTGTTTCCTGAAGGAAAAACTTTGCGAGCCCCAAAGACCTTGTAATATGGCTATAGCGTTTTAGTTTGCGTTAGCTGGACATCATGGGTTCCAAGCGCTAAAATAATAACCCTGTCTCTAATCTATTCTTTTGTATGCGGTCTTTAAATGTGATACCAAGGATCTTTTGTAGCATCTCAATTCCATTGCTAGGATCCTCCTCTCTAGCTGTGCAGTCAGCGTCCAAGACTAGAAAAATTTAAGAATGTGGCCATGACCAGGGAACGTATCAGTCATTTTGCTGTGATCGAAATGTGAATTCACATGTCGTTAACCCGTCATAACTTTTTGTAACCATTTTGGAGTAAAACAATGTAGAGAATTAGAACATTGGGTTAGGATTAGGGACAAAATGAAACAACAATAACCAATTATAAAGCGAGTTGTGTGATCGAAATGGAAAGTGCGCTTAATTTGGATGTTGATCGAATATTTTTCTTACATCCATGTAGCGCAACTTTCCTACTTATGGATGCTCAATGCGCTTTTGGGTACTCCAATAGATTAAGTGAAATTGTTTGAGAGATCTACGTAGCTGAAAGGATGCCGTGCTACTTTATTAGGTTATCAGTTAACGCAGCTCTGATTTCAATGGAGCTCTATATTCCATATCTCTATTCTTGAAAAGTTAGTAGAGTCTTATAGTGGTCTTGTCTTTATATGAGAAAAGAGTCCTTGTAATCACAACACATTTTCATATAGATCAATAAAGCAGTCTTAGTCTTAGTCTTATTGACTACGTGTTGTCCTGATTGCTTGAAATGAAAAGAAAAACGCCAAATGATTTTTTTTTAATTTCTATTACTTTAAACGATCAAAACAAGACGATAGCTTAAATATTCCTCTGGGTTTGTGTGGTAACAACTCTCTTTATAATCTTGTCAACTATTGTTTTTTTTTTTTTTGCATATAATGCTTTTAGCTTTCTCAAAACGCTATGGTCCTTTCACTGGCCCAGTTGGAAAGGGGTCAGGAGAGAATGAATGGGTTATCTGGGTGATCGCTTTTTAAATGCTTTTACATATTTATATATAAAGTGAGCGACATATTGTCAGCCTGATCCGAGATTGGGTGTGGGAGAAATAACAGAAAGACTGACAAACAAACAGACCATAAGTTTTGTAAACGGACTCTATATCACTAGCAGATCCAGAACTTCGGAGTGGGGGAGGCGATTTTTTTCGAAACCCTAACACTAATCCCCAGTAAACCCTAACCCTAAGCATATATATTGGAATGTAAAAAAAAAAAGCAGTGTTTCTCAACCTATGGCGAAAAACAACACACAAAAAACAGCCGCGTTGAGGTCTTCTCTTGACAACTAGGGGGTCAAGCTCCCCCAGTGGGGATCGGATCTGCCAGTGCGCTATGTGGAGTCAACAAAATCTATAGATCTAGATTTAGATAAATCTAGTTGGCAATCATCTTTTATCTTTCATCATACGATGTCACTTTGGCTATGAATGGAACTATTTTACTCTAAATCTGTCTCGAAATCATTTAGAGTACTTTAAATCTAAATAGCCTCAAGTTGTATGTCCATAACATAGTACTTTAAACAAACCATAATAAATGTGCTTATATCAATAAATGTCAGAGTTTTTCGTACCTGATCCCTCTCTTCTGTCTGTCTTTTCTGTGTGGTATCTATTCCTCATTTTTAATCCACTCTCCATTCTCGGATCAAGTTGAAATTTGCCCATTGTCGATGTCTGCATATAAAAAGAAAAAATAACAAATTAATTAATCAATTAGTCGTAATTAAGTTTGTTTTAGATTTAAAAAAAAAAGACTAAACTTAGGGGAGATAAGCATTGCAACATAAAGAGAAATGGAAACGATTGATCGATTCTCTCTCTTCTCTCAATAATTTTTTTTTTTGTTAGCTCATACGCTGTTAATAAAAACCTTCAATGTTTTAACTTACGATATTCACTAATGCTACGTCATTTCATTAAGTCCATGACATCTGAATTGATTGTAACCAAATTGTTCACCAAATCCATATATTTTAATAACCTTCTATGGCATGTAAGCGTCAAAGGAGCAAGCTTCATTTGGAGCTATACTTAGCAGCAGATCATCTATTTTAAGATACATTTTTGAAGATGGGTTGCTAGATATTACCGCGACAGCACCTTTGTACCGTGATAAAAAGCAAATCAAATAGCGCTTGATTGATCTATTTAGGCAACATAAGATACAGATTGGGGGGGGGGGGGCGTCACATGCCCTGGGGGCCTTATAATATTGTTTTCAAGGAAAAGAAATAAACTAAATCGCCTTGTGTTGACTACAAAGGGGCCCCATATCTTAATAGCTAAGGGCTTTAGCAAGTCTAAATTCAGTCCTGAAAGTCAATAAGCACTGAGCAAAGCAGTTATATTAAAATGTATCTCAATCTTTTGACTATGAACTAACGTCTTATATATTGTGTAGGATTTGATGAAGGCTGAAAGGTGTCAGTGTCAAGACTACTCGAACGACTTACTTGACAACGCAAACGTTATTAGTACTACCCTTAGAAATATATTTGGTGACATTTGCACAACGTCATGTGATATTCTCTTGGCCGAATTCTCACTAAATGGTGAAGCAGAGGTTCTAAACCAAAGCGCGCATCTAGGGTATGAACATTAAGAAGAAAAGATAGACATTACTATTTATATTCAAACTCGCTAATTCGGTACATATATATATATATATATATATATATATATATATACATATATAATGAATATATATAGACTTACAGACACGAACACATGTATATATAGACACAGAAAGACATACACACTACACAAACATCCTGTAAAAGTAAAGTAAAGTTCCCCTTTCAGACCTTGTCGTCTATATGGATGATGTAAAGGTTATCTGATTCTGTGGCCCACGGTTAACGAGCAGGGTGTCATGTGGCCAGCACAACGACCAACCGCCTTTACTTTTCCCCGACTAATGTCAGGTACCCATAAGAGCTGGGTGGACTCAAGGGGGCCCGAAAATCCCGAAATAAAAATCCCAATCTTCACAAGGATTCGAACCAGAAACCTCCAGTACGGTAGCCAAGTGCTTTACCGCTCAGCCACATACACACACGTAGAAACAAACAATCGTAGAAACCCAGGCACACTCACACCGAGAAAAACATTAGATACAAATATACAGAAACAGGTGTTCGCAAAAACAGTCAGCCAACAGAGTTGCAGTTGGAAACTCATAGAAACATGCTTAATTAAGGATTTTTAAAGATACATTTTTGAAGATGGGCTGTAGATTTATGCTACGTTAATGTGAATTAAAAATTAGCCAATAGCTGTAGTAAGGTAAAAACACAACAAGGGCCTAAAAAAAAAAAAATAAAAAAATTCGTAAGTACTCGTGCAGTACTCGCAACAGCCGGGTTGCTTTTTTGTTTTATTTTTTTTATCGTATGAGAGAATTTGAGTCGCTCAGGGCGAGACCAATCGTCTTAGAAACCCTGAACACTGACCTGCAACGTAGCAACCTGTGGGCAGTTTAGACCAATGGTTCTGCACGACTTGGTATTGAGCTTTAAATCTTCCTTGCTCACAGAGTTATGACGACGCAGTTTAGTGTTGAGGCCTACCATGACGGTTGGTCTCACCCAGACCCTCACTCGAATACAGAAGGTGATGATCAACTCCGCCAGAATACCACAATGAGATACCCATTGGCATTTTACGTCTCGAGAGACGATCTTTTCCCCTTGCAACTGCTTGTGTGGCTAAAGAGGCCAATCCTTGATACACAGCTGCGGTGGCAGGTTGGGCATATAAAATCACCAGGCGCAGCTGCATTTTCAGCCTTCTTTCTGCCTCTGTTGTGTATGGCATCTGCAATCCGAGACCCTTCTCCTATGCTCTCTCTCCATGTGGATCTATCCAACGCTGTTTTTTTCCAACTGCTAGTGTCGATCTTTAATAGCTTCATGTCGCGTTTGCATACATCTGTATACCGTAAAAGTGGGCGACCAGCAGCTCTCCTGCCTTCAGTAAGATCGCCATATAGTATATCTTGTGGTAGTCTACCTACTGGAATTCTGCGAACGTGGCCAAGCCAGCCAAGGCGTCTGCTGCTGATAACAGAGCGGATGTCCTGGAACCCTGCTCTTTGTAACACAATGAGAGCAATACAACAATGTAATTATAACATATTAATAGATCAACACATTATTAAAGCATAACAAAAAACTTATGAAAAATACAGCTCAGCTACAAAACTACAACAACTCCCAAAACCAGTGCATCACCATAAAACAACATAAGAACTGCAAAGTTACATCATAAAACATCATAAGAACACAACGTCAACATCACTACAACAACAGTAGTAAAATACATCAAATTAAGAACAAAAAACACGAGAGCGAAACAACAGCATTTACAACAAAAACAGCAACTTAATAACAACATAATTTTGTATCAAATTACGACTCAAAACTTCATCTCTAGAAACAGCTGCTGATTATTTCACACAAAGTATCTCCAGGAGACAGAGATAATTATTTTTAGTCGTTACCATACGTCATAAGTTCACGCCCTCTGTCAGATCAACGACACTTAACACTGACACCTTTAGTCACTAATTACACTGAACAACTACAATAAATACCATAGGAACTTTGTGGAAGTTTAGACCAGAGTTTCAGTCAGTACTGAGGTTTGTTTTTCATACGAACATCTCGTAATTCTTCAAAAGGTATGTCTCTTTAATCGTTATAGAGTTAATCTTATATAGACGTTACTTCGAAAAAGAAGATAATTACTTTTATATTATACGACTTACGAATACGAATTTTATACGACGAACAACTGTCAGGAATTGAAGTATCGTTTTCATTTAGTTGACAACTGTGACTTTTACTGTAGCCTACCTGTGCGCCTAAATGCAGCACGGAAAACCTTGTCCCAGATACCCACTACCCTCACTGGTCCACAAATGAGCATGTTATAAGCATGAAAGTAGCGCTATATAAAACATATAAAATAATTATAATAATACTAATTATCATTATTATACTTATAACTATTATTATTATTATTATATTCCACTAGCCGATCCGCAGCGTAGCATACGCCGCTATTTAGTGACGGGTGAACACTTTCTGAAAGACAAAGCTGTCCAAATGGGGTGGGTTAGGGCAAACGACTGTATGCGCATGCCTAGAGAGCGAGGATGGCGTGGGTGCGGGCGGGAGGGGAAAGAAGGTTAGAGAGTCGCTGAGGGTGCGTGGTGCCCCGCATGGTTGGGCGACGTAGAGAATTATATAAACAGATGGCATTTAGGTAAGTGTGAAAATTCCCATTACGTCTTCTACGTTCTGTTGGAAACGTAGAATATTAAAAATCTTAATCCAAACACAAGTCAACACGACTTGGAAGGAGTTATGAGATTGGACGTGTTGGAGCAGACGACGGTCTGAAAAGTATACTTCAAGTCCATGTAGCAATTCAAAGTGAAAGTGAGAGATAAGAAAGGAAAGGGCGATTACTAATTGCTCCTTTTCAGACAGAGACAATACGTTTTGTTCACCAATCGTAGATCAAGACTTAAACATCAGGATCTAGACAGCATCCTATCCGATAGCCTAGTTACCCTAGCATTTAATATTAGCACTATAAATTTGTGTGTCCAAATATAACATATTGAAAAAAAGTGTAAAACGTCTGCTATTTAAATGAAGAAAAAGACTTTATGACTTTATATATATATATATATATATACAGTAGTTAAGTTCTCTCGCTAATAAAAATGCAATCTTATTTGTACTGCCTACATGTTTTAATAATATTTTTTTTAGATGCTTCAAGTCATCATTTTAGTTGTGGCTAGTGCTGTAGTAGGATCAGCCATGTCTTACGCCAGGCACCCTAGAGCTTTATCTGAGAACCTTAAGAATGACATAGCCAAGCGAGGGCTGCTGGGAAATCTTCCACTAGTCGGAGACGTCCTGCAGGGAACTGTAAGTGGCTTGGTCAACAAAGTTGAACCACTTCCTCAAAATCTGCTCAGAAATCCTTTCGGCACTTTGAAAAGCGTTACTGGACAGATCCCCGTTGTTGGACCTTTAACCAACGGACTTCTCAACACCGTTGCAGATGTTGCTGGCGGACTTCCGATCGTCGGCGGACTGGCCCAGGACTTGGTGAACAACCCATTGGGAGCAGTTCAAAACCTTGCCGGCCAGCTGCCCATTGTTGGCGGACCAATCTACGGACTTCTTAATACTGCTGATGGTGTAGTTGACCCGCAAGGGCCACTTTTTAGCCTTCTGGACCAGGTTCTCAACAATGTAGTTTAATGTTTTTGGTAGAATGTAGATTTGAAAACCTCTTTGTGTTAATTAATTTAATGACAGATACGTCAGCTTATATATTATTATATAATATAATTATTCTATACTAGATATTTTAAATCCTAAGTCTCCATAAAGATTAAAATAATAAAACGTTACAAAAGCAAGACATTTTATGGTTTTACAAAGTTTATATGAACTTACTTTGCCTATATGTCTGTCTGTCTGTCTGGCCAAAAGCTTGTACACGTTAATTCTCCAATCTTGGACCTGAAATTTCGCTCAATTATTTCTTTTACCTGACAACACAAGAATCAAATGAAAATAAACAGCCAATTTATTAATGAACTATTGGTAATAAATTACTTTGTGTGGTATATCAAATACGGGAAAAAATAATACTTGACTGAAGTGGAGGAATAAACTGAATTAGTTCCCTTCATACTAGATGCCGTATCGGCTTAGTGAACACAAACATGAAATGGAAACAAAAGATAACAATCTTCCATGTTTATAGACTCTTCGCTAGCAAAGTGGTTACCGTGTTGGCTTGAGAGGGCTTACGCCCACAAGTCCGAATTCAGGTCGTTCCCTTTTTTAATATTTAATTTGATAAATGCTTTTTAATTGTTAGTCTAGATGTATTATAAAGTTAATGGCATAACTGATTCTAATAATTTGATACAAATACCCTCAAAAAACGAATGGTTCATTTGTGAAATGTATAGCAAATTGGTCAATAGGTATTGTAATAATTATTTGTTAACTTTCAGACGATCGCAATCCACTATTAATGAAAACCTAACATGAAATATAATTTCAACTGTCACTAGTTATGGTTTAAAAAACGCTTTTAGACAATAGCCCTTTAATTACTACAGTGGAAACCCGATAGTCTAAAATAATTGGAAACGGACTCTTTTCGTATTAACGAATATTTCAGGCTAAGCCAAATTATGACTAAAATAAGCATACTAATGATAATGAACTACAACGTGTAATTACATATAGTGGTATAGGATATATAGTAGAGTCTTATATTTGGCACAGCTCATCCGAGCCTTCTTCAATAAACAGGTCGCTTTTTTTGTTTATAATTCATTTGTTTTTATGTTTGGAGCTAAAAACGACGTTTCGGGACTGCGCATGTCCAATTTTAGATAAGTTGTTGTATTTTTGCTATGTTTTTCCAAAGCATATAGCAGATTTTAAGAGTCTCGGTAACCATGTATGTAAATCTATTGTTTTAACCTCCCCCGGCAATTCATCCCATTTTGCCCATGAAAAGGGATGAATATATATTTATTAGATATAATTTATAAGCAATTACATAGTGGTGTTTATTGACGGTGCTCACTGTGCGCTAAAGGAGACAGCACAAAAACTGCGTGCAGTATAGGAGCATGAAGTGACCTACTTTATTTTAAAATAAAATCTTGACTATGAGTGGTAATTCAAAGAAAAACAGCTATTTTTTATAGTCCTTTAGTTGCAGAATAAGAATCGGCATTCAGTTTTATTTTAAGTTAAACCTTCACCAAATAAATAAAATAATAAAATACAAATTTGACCTAGTTCCCGAACTTAGTATGCCGAATATAAGACTCTACAATAGTGATAAGCAGAGTGTATTTTATCTTTCTGAAACCAATTCTGTCTTTAAAGTGCATGACGAGAGACTGAAATGCTTTTTTATACACTAGTAAATACAGTTTTCTATATTACTGTTTCAGAGTGTAAAAAAAGTGTATCGTTCTGTAACTTCTGTTACAGTTTATCGCTAAAAACTAATTACCAAGCTTTTTATAGTTTCTTAAAACGATATTCTAGTAAATCCTTACGAAGTACAGAGCTAGAAACTTGTGTTACTACTGTAGGTGTCTGCGACATTTAAAGAAAAACACGTTTTTTGTATGTAAAAGTGGTGTATTTCTATGAAAAATCTGCTTGCATTGTTAATTTAAAAAAAAAACTAAATGGTCCACATTTGGAAAATAAAAAAAAGCATTCATTGCATCAGAACTTTGAAAGATCTAAATTATCATGACGACCTATTTTCAATTTCTTTTCTAGTTTTTTTTTTTAGATTTAAACGGGACGGACGGACAGACAGACCACACAAAACTAAAAGAAGCTATTCCCCTTTCGAGGACCGCTAAAAATATCCATTGTAGGTAATGAACTACAGAGATGGTACTGAAATTACCCCTACTATTATAAAAAAAAACCACTAATTCTGAAATATTAATTAGGGACCCAGCGTTTCAGCTGAGTAGAGTATATGCTGGAGTTCTCCGTTCGTCTTACTCTGTCAACCGAGACATTCAACTGAATAGAGTTTATTCATTTCTTTAAACATAGACGGCGCGCTAGATTAAATTTTTGTTTTTGTTTTCACATTTAAATAATGGCAAAGTAAATATTTTTTTTTACATTATTAGAATGACATAATCACATGAGCCCAATATACAAGAAACATAGTGTACACCTCACACACTGAGCTACTTTGTCTACTAAAATAAGGCATCAACCTTTAGATTAAAGTAAAATTTACCTCTAAGACCATGCGGTCTTTAGGGCAGATAATGGACAAGTCATCTGTTTCTTTGGCCAATGGTTAATATTAATAATAATAATAATAATTAGGACCAGGGGCGGACTGGGTATCGAAATCGGCCCGGGCATTACCATATAAACGGCCCACAAATGCCATGTCATATATTTTCGGGGGAGGGATTTTTACCACACCATATCTTGCGTCTTGCGGGCCACATGACCGAAAAGTTACAAAAACAAAATGAAATTGTTCTGAAACTATTTAGGTAGAAACATATGGGTTATATACTTAATGAATAGGTTTTTAGACTATTATATATTTTTACGCGTCAGAAAATAACCAAATTTCTCTACTTACAATGTATGCAACAGTGTAAGTAGTTCTAACAACGACATATTTTATGATCTCTTTGTGGTAAAAAATTCCATGGATCCTCCCTCTAGGCGTAGTTTGACAATTTTTTTTTATTCGCGACAAAAACTAAGAACGACGCAATATTTATTTTATAATGCCGTTTTATTGTTGTTTTATTAGACAGCCATTCTTTCTTTATAAAAATAAATGTTGTTTTTTTTTATTATCATGTTCAACAACAACAAAAAAAAAAGAGTAAAGATAGGTTCACTTTTCCTGGTAGATTCTACGTTCCAATTCATAAACACACAAATGTTAAAGACCATGATACCAATCCACCAGAGAAATGAGGGCCCAAAAGTAGGTACAGATACGAGACATTTTTTTAAAACATTTTTTTTTTCGTTTGGAAGTAGTATTTACACTTTGTGCCGACGTTTTCGCGGGCCGAATGGAACCACGTATCGGGCCGAATCTGGCCCGTGGGCCGTATTTCGAGCATCACTGCTCTAGACAGTACACACCGCCTAGAGACGGCTAGGGAGCCCGGGAGAGCGCCGGAGCTCCCCCAGTGGGGCCCGGGGCGAAGCCTCGGAGCCAAACACTATTTCCGTTATTTTAAGCTTTAAAAAAATGCATATTCTGAGATATCAATAGTGCAATTAGACTGCTACTCTTCCACTAAAAAATTCAAAAACCAAATCTGCTATTCACTTGAGTCTAGCGACTGGTAGAAAATTGTAAAATTATTTAGTTTTTGTATTGGAAGGGGGAGGGAAACCACAAAACCCATTTTGATACACTCATGAAATTTGGTGAAGGTAGTTTGCACTGGAGCAGTAAACAAAGTTTCCCTTTCAGACAATGAGGTCTGAGGCATGTGATGGTTTGAACTCCTCCCATCCCGGATACGACCATGTGTTATATGATATATAAAAGTTTTATAACGCATCGAAAACTGGATGCATGCATTCGTAGAATTACATAATTTGTATATGAATATACCATGAACCATCATTTATAATATAAATCTAAGTCTCCTTTCATTTAATATCGGATGTGACAGCGCTTTATAAATTATTGTAATTACTGTAATAATTTTCATCAGTAATGACTTTATATTAAGCATAAGTTTGCCATTAATTATAATGGTATAAAAATTGATTTCGATCTAGATTTATTTTTAATTAAATATTTTTTTTATTAGCCTAAGTCTAATGATTAGGCCAAACACAACCTCGGAGACATCAAAGTAGTGTTGAAGTCCACGCCGCTCGTGCAGAAAGTTCGGTCTAACGTACAGTGTATAGTGGTTTTTTTTTTTCTTGTTGAATTTCAAACTAAAGTAATTGTAATAATAATTAAAAAAAAAAAAAAAAAAAAGAAAACGTGTTCGGGCCTTTGTGTCTTGCTGCTGTCACTTTTTTTTAAAAAAGTTGTCTGCATTGAAATTTTTTTTCTTTGGTCGCAGCCAGACCGGCCCATTTGGTACCGGCCCACCGGGCATTTGCCCGTTTGCCCATATAGCCAGTCCGCCCCTGATTAGGACAAAAAATTACGAGAAACATATCCTAAAACTCAAAATTGTTGACAAATGCCGACAATGTGGAAATGTTGGCGAGTCAATTGAACACATAATGGCAGGATGTTCAGCCTTATCGGAATCTGCCTACCTAGGTCGCCATAACCAAGTTGCAAAGCTAATACACCAGCACTTGGCTTTGACACACAATTTGATCGGGAAGGATACTCCTCCTTATTACAAATACTCGCCACAAGAGGTTCTCGAGTCTACTGATTATCTGCTGTACTGGGATAGACCTATTTTGACCCAAAAAACAGTAGATTTTAATCGCCCTGATCTGCTGCTCATCGATAAAAAGGAAAAAGCAGCTACCATTATTGACATTGCCGTACCACTATCTCACAACTTAAGAAAAACTGAGTTAGAAAAACAACGAAAATATGGGAACCTAGGCTTGGAGATTAAGCGTCTATGGAAGCTTGCTAAAACAACAATATACCCCATTGTTATATCAACCGAGGGGATAATAACAACTGCCCTCACAGATACCTTTAAGGCCCTTGGCTTTCCTAGGAACATTCTCGTTGCCTGTCAGAGGGCGGTACTGCTGCAGACCTGCCACATCACCAGAAAATTCCCCAGTGGAAACTGATAAAGGGACTACGATGAATTTTGTTTCTCTTTAACGAAACTCGACCCTGGCTGCGCCAGAGAAAGAATACTCGTTCTTTTTTCATAATAATAATAATGATCTTTATTGTCCGTAAGGAAATTTGTCTTACAATTTGTGCATTATACAAAACAAAACATTATTTTAAAAAAATGTACATTCACACCAGACTCACTCACAATTTACATATGAAAAGTTTACATTAGATTGGTTCTATTTCTATTTAAAGATCACATTCCCAGAGAAACAAATAATTTTATATATCTGTTTGTCTTTGCTATCGGTGTCTTGTATCTCTTTTGTGATTGTAAAATGACAAAATCCTGACCCAAAGGGGGATTTTTTATTTCTAGAATCTTCTTAGATTTTTTAAGGACGTTTGTCTAAAACAGCTGCCCTAATGGGGTTTGTTTTTTGCCAATGACTTTACCAGCAGAATTTAGGATTCTCTGGAGTTTATTTTTATTCTTAGTGCTTAGATTGCCATACCAGGCAGTGATATTAAAATGTAAAATATTGCCGATGTGAGCTTGATAAAACATAGCCAAGGCCTTTTCGCTAATATTAAAAGAGGACAGTTTTTTTCAGTAATCGTAATCTTTGCTGCCCTTTTTTTGCTAAAATAATCTGTATTTGCTGTAAAATTTAATTTATTGTCTAGGATAGTACCAAGGTATTTAAAAGTTTGCACTATTTCAATGGTCTCTCCAGCTACAGTTACAATATCATTTTCCTTCTTTTCCCTACAAAAAATCGATAATCATTTCTTTGTTGTTGTTTTTTTTACATTTAATAATAAAAATAATAATAAAGAGCGGGGTGTCATGCAGTGGTGTCACTAGGGTCGGTGTCATCCGGTGCGGTTAGCTCAGGGTGTCACCCACCCCAATCAACTTTGTCCAAACTTTTCCCAATAGAAACTCGCTAATTCTTTTTGTTGAGCCAATACAGTAAGCTAATTACCTACTTTCATTTTGCACAATGTAAAATGAGTGGCAATTATATTTAAATCCTGTGTTTAGACATTTTAAAAATAGTTTTGGATATTTTACATTGAATATTTATTAACATCACTGTGACAATTAGGTCAAAGATGGTGGCCGTTTAGGTGTCTAGGGGAATTAGATATTTTGAGGACCTTAACTAGCACATAAGGACTACAGGCACAATGTTATGAATGCAGGCAGCAAATACTTTTTATGTAAAGCATATGTACAGTTTAATAATAAGAATGAAAATAAGTAAAAGGTAAAAGCTGTACAGTGTTAGGGCGGGGCCTAATTATTTACATAAATGGGACTATCATCATAAGAAAATGAGAAACAAGTGGTCTGAATGTCATTGGGCTTTGTTGCTTAGCTTTGAGTCCTATGCTGCTCTGGCGAGACCGGCGTGACTGATGCTGAGTTGTCTGTGGGTGGGCTGGCTTGATCGGTCCTAGCGCACGGGACAGTCCAACTATACGTAGCTGCAGAGGCGGGTCTTCTGGCATGCGGTTGTTGGTCGGACTCTTCTGAGTAGTGAGTAAGGCTGGTAAATCCAGATCTGGTATCAGCAGACTGGTATCCGCGTTACAAAGTTAGGGCTTCTATTAG
>JADKLZ010005243.1:8005420-8017107 GCA_021533235.1 Biomphalaria straminea | reverse complement strand
ATAGGGATCAGATTTGCGCTTGATCCGGCATCACACTATCGCGATGAGAATCAAACATAGTGATTGCCTCTAGTTAAATTAACATTCTATAAATTTTAGGTAATCTAGTAAAGTCGTGGATTTTTTTTACCAATCCAAAAAAGAAGCCAATGGGATTCTATGATTCCTGTGACGTTTTATTGGAGCCAATCATTATCACTTTACATTAAAAAAATCAAGAAGTCGATTCTGCATCAAATGTTTAAGGTAGCACTCTTTGCGCAACCTGAAATTCCGACATTAATGTTAATTTAGTTAACCAAATTTAGAACTATAACTATGCTGAATAATGGATTTGGAGTGGAGTATGAAATGTGTCCACTCACTCAAAAGATATCATGTGTATATCTTCAGACCTTGCGATCTGAGGCAGATATTGTAAATGTCATCTGTTTCTATGGCCTACGGTAAACGAAGATGTCATGTGGCCAGCACAACGACACTCAACTTTCTCAAGCTAATGTCAGGTTCCAATTAGAGCTAGATGGACTCAGATGCGATTTAAAATCCGAAATAGGATGGCTGGCTGGTCGGGCTGTTTGCGCGCTGGACTCTCGTTTAGATTTATCGAACGATCCCCTCTCCCATCCCCTGTTGTCCTGCGGGTAGTTTGAACAAGGAAGTAAAATATCTTCAAATTTGAAAGAACACGTAAATCTTGTTTACTACTTTTTTTTTATTTAAAATCTCAGAAGTCGAACCCGAGAGCCCTCGGTTCGGAAGTCAAGCTACTTACCACTCAGTCACCGCATCTCGGGAAGAACACTTTGTATAAAAGAAATGTTAGAAAAGCTCCTTGTAAATAAAACAACCTTTTGGTGGTTGGACTTTTGAATCAATAACTCATTTTCAGAAAAATACAATGAAAATAACAACTATTTGCATAAAGCTTTTTACGTTAAAGCCCTAATTTGTTCACTGTTTTGGACACACACATATTTTATTAGCTAGTAAAAAGTACTGTCTACACTTTGAATATATTATGTAGTAATCAAACATTACATTTATGATTATAAATTTATAGCACATTGCCAAGAAGGCCATTCAAAAGTCCTAGAACTGGACCTTTTTGATCAGTTAGACCTTGAGCAGTACCCAGCAGATTACTTGCAACGCCACCAACGATTGGAAGCCCACCGGTGACACCCTGCACTGTCCCTAACGGGTTGTTCAGCAAACTTTTGGTCAGGCCTCCAACAACTGGAAGACCTCCAGCCACATCAGTGACAGTGTTAAGGAGATTGTTGGTTAGACCTCCTACCAAAGGAAGTCCACCAACTACACTCTTCACAGTTCCCAAAGGATTTTGTAGCAGATTTTGAGGAAGTGCTTCGGCTTTGTTGACTACGCCGCCTACATAGCCGCCGAGAACATTTCCGAGCAGATCGCTAAGTAGAGCGCGCCTGGCAAGATCGTCATCTGTATCTGCAGATCTGGGTTGTCTAGTGAAGGACATCACTGACCCGAAAGCTACATTCAAGACCACTACAAGAATGAGGCTGCGCATCTGTTGAAAAAAAATTCAAATCAAATTTATTATTTTAACTTGTTGATTCTGTTAAAATATGTAAAGTAAATTCCTCTTTCAGAACATGCAGTTTATAGGATGTCTGTTTCTGTGGCCCATGGTTAACGAGGGTGTCAGGTGGCCAGAACAAAAACTAATTACATTTTACTAATGTACATATTAGAGCCTCCCTCCGGATATTAAAAATCCCAGTCTTCACCAGTACTCGAACCAGGAACCCTCCAGTTCGGAAGCCAAACGCTGTACTATTCAGCCTCAGCTATTGTTTTACATGTTTTCGATGCAGTGGCGTAGCTAGGGTGGGGAGGAGGGGGAGAATTTATAAATCCCCCCGGCCCCCACTTGAGGGGGGCCCCCAAACGAAGTATAGTTTAAATTAGAAAATAAGCAACTGAAGTGGCACCCAAAGAGGTCAAGCCCCCCTCCCGATCCCCCGAACGATAAAAAAAAATTCCTAGCTACGCCCCTGTTTTGATGTTTCTTTACAACTGATGATGGTTTAATCCAAGCCAAAAAAGAAAATTTGCGGAGGTGCAGGTTTTGTACTCAGTGCCATCGAGAATAACAGCCCAGATCGCATAACAGACTATGCGCCGTGTAAACGTGATAACCGAGTGTGGAGATACAAAAATGGTGCTGGAATTGACGAGCCTAAAGTAGTTCTATGTATAAGTGCATGACGTTATTCAAAGCAAAAGATAATAAAATTGACGTGCCAAAAGTATGCTTCAGAAGCGTCAGATTAGGGTCCGTTTCATTGGAAGTAAAAAGATGGGTGTGAGATTGCTGTCAGAATACTATGTTAGAGAGCAGCACGATGCGAAAGACGCAATTTAAAAGAAAAAAGCGGATTCAGAACGTTTTGTTAAAATTGGAAATGAAAAGGGGCGGAGGGTTAGGGTCAAAATAATAATAAGGCTTTCCTTCAAGTCCGAAGATTAATTATGAATAGAGTATTTCATGGGAATATTGTAGGTCCAAGCTGCATCCAACGGTCCCCTGACATCTTATCTTTCGAGACATTTTATCATTTTAATATTTCACCACCATAACATTTCATCATTGCATAAAGTGCATTTTGCAACCATAAGTACATTTAGGTGAAATTAAGTAATTAACATACAGAGCAAGTTAACCCTAACCCTAATGGTGAAATGTTGCAATGATGAAATATTGCAATAATGAAATGTTGCAATGATGAAATGTCTGGTATGATGAGCTGTCTGGTCACCGGTACCAACATGTTGTGTTATATCAACATTGGACATAACCGTTGTCCGGCTGTATTCAATTTAAGTTCCCCTCCGAGGTTTATGCCTTTCGACAGCAGTAGTTTGTCTATTACTGGTTAAAAATAAATAAACACCATGGAAACTAATCAATGGGTGAATCCTGTGTTTAATACCTTTATATAAACAGAGAGAGAGAGAAATAGAGGGAGAGGGAGAAAGAGACAGCCTACTTTTTTTATGTTCGATGTATACTTAAGTTTTTTACTGTCACAAAATTTGTAAATTGGAAATAAAACTTACCTTCTAAGCTATCTCAATTTACCAACAGGAAATACTTTCGGTTCGGAAAGCTGCAATATCTTTACCAACAGAGGAAACATCTTTTATAGTGACTATTGTTTAATTATGCGACTTAGTTACTCAGATCAAGGGTCGTTGACTTGACAGAACGTAGGATTCATTATAAAATGCAATAAACTGAACCTCAATTAACATTTAGTCCAAGTAAGACTTTCTCGTCTTGTGAAGAGATTCACAGTCCACATGTTACCAGGACTAGCGTGAAGAGGCTCTTTACTGGTTGTGATATATCATAGTACAGAACAACTTGCTTGTTACTTTTTGTCAGATCAGTATGCATCATGGGCGTAAACAGGATTTTTTTTGAGGGGAAGGGATTTTTTTCCCTCCCAACCATTTATTTAAATAAAATATAATAAATACATATATGCATGTGTGTTTGTTTACGCAACAAATCTGTATTACATTTCGACCCTCATTTTTTGAAGAAGTTTATTGTAGTCTAGAATAGGTTGTTCCTGGAAAAAGCCTATGCGCCAAGCAGTATTTTCTGAGATATCTACTGTTTATTGTCCTGCAGTTTTATTTCAAAAACCCCAACCAATTCCCTGGCTATCTATCTATATAATCAGTTGTTATGATGCTGCCAAGATACGTGAACTTTTTCAGCTCTTCAAGCTTGACTCGCCAAGGCATTATTTTTTTTTATATCCCACTCGCAAAATTTTATTCTTATCCAAGTTTATGCGGAGGCCAATTTTGGGTGCCTCTCTATCTAGGCTCTCCGTCATTTCTTGTATGCATTCATTTGTAGCCCCGAGTAGTGCAACGTCATCGGCGAATTCCAAGTCCGTCTTTCGGTTTTATTCACGTTATGGAATACCAAAGGCAGTCTGGTTCATTGCTCTCCTCATTATGTAGTCGATGGCTGGGAGGAAAGGGAAGGAGATAAGATGCACTCCTGTCTCACACCTGGCAGTCAAGACTTTGTTCTATTATATCTCGTAGAACGAAGATCTGCTCTGCACTAACTCAAAATCGGTCTCCGAAGTGGTCGACTCAGGTAGATTAAAAAAAGGCAGGTTTCCATATTTTTGAAAGAATATCAGAGACTATGAACTACAAACAATCAACAACGTCAGAATTAACTCCGTCTATACAAAATTAGAATAAACATACTGATTTCGAAAGTGTTGCCGATACTTTTGTATTGTAAATTCGACTAAAGACTTAATAGGACAAGATATGGAGATTTATTAATATTATTATTATTATATTAATATTCTTATGTATTCAATGAACTAAAAGTTATGAAGATATAGTTAAATCCTAAGTGTCACTTACAAAGAATGCATCACAAATAAAGAGATTAGAAACAGGATTAATACAGCTATTGTATTTCAATTATATGGCCACATCACAAAGTCTTCAGGGCTCGCAAAGACATTTCTTCAGCGAAATTTATCAGGAAGAAGATAAAGAGAGAGAGAGAGAGAGAGAAAGCGATAGGAAGACAACATCAAAGAAAAGACAGGCCTGTCAATGAAAAAAAAATATACGAAAGAAAGCACAGAGAGGAATGTAGAAAAACGGTTAACAGAGCTTAAGTGATGCCCCATCGGTCCAAAAGACTAAGGGATATGTGAAGGTGAAGCTAAATGTCAGACTGTCCTGTTTTTTTTTTTTTTGGGGGGGGGGGTTATTAGTGAACTTATTGTTTTGTAAAAGGCGAATCACTCATTCACAGCCAAAACAAATACGTGTATAATATAAAACAATACTAATATACTGCTGTTTTAAATTATATTCCACTTGTATGCATACTAAATAATTTTTTTTCTCTTTTAAAATAAAGTTAACATACATGACCATTGTTTACTCTGCAAAAACTCAAAATTATATTTAAAAAAAACAAAACAACTAAAATATGCTTATTGAATATTTTAAAAAAAACTGAAATTAAATTTAGCATGCTTTTTTATATAATTTTTTCGTTCGTAAGTGGATATTTCAAGCTTTCAAAATAAAAGTGTAGGGTCCTCCACAAAAATCCTTTCCCAGAGATGGGCCTCCATATACTTAATCCGTTCCTGAATGCACAATATAAAATCAGTCTGAGAAATCTACTAATCAACAATTGGTGGCCTTAATGTGCTATAAATAAATATGTATAGTTGTGTGACCATTGTATTCTAAAGTGAATTTTATTTTTGTGGTGTAAACAAAAAAGTTGAATTAGCTATTGGAAGAACAGTAAATAATAAACATGATAATAAACATATGTCCATGTATAGCTTATACACATGACAATTGGTAAATTATGTCTCTATAGTATATAATCTTTTTACTAGCTTTAGGATTGTTGATTAACATTTATATCACAGATTTAATATTTTTGAAAATTAAAGATTAAGAAAAATTAATGCACAAACATCCTGAGAAAAAACATCAACATTTGATATAAACCAAAAGAGTTGTGGGAAGATTAAAAACAACTATTAAATTATGATATAAATGCATATAATAGACTGTAAAATATACATTTCCATAAATTCATCAAATATGCCTATTATAATCTGCACTAATATTTATAAATCTTTATCTCCCTTATTTAGGTATAAAATTATTAAGTAGATTGAGTTGTGATGATAAAATAAAAGTATTTAAGAAATTTCTGTTACAAAGAACATGAAAAATTTATATAACAAACTATTATATAAGACATGAACAGAAATACTCCTGAGAGCGACACTGGCAAGCAAAATATATCATACAGTTGATTCCAATTAAAATAACTACTTCTGTATACAACCGTTTTAGTCCTAATAAACAGTTGGTCCGATTTTACGTGGTAGTAATCACACCAACAAATGTCTCTATATCCGAGGATTTGTTTCATTTAGTGTTTATATTAAGCGGATGCGACTTTAAAAAAAATAATTATTTATACTATAAAGTAGAAAGTAAGGCTTATGTATGTATGTATGTATGTATGTATGTATGTATGTCCCGCATAGAAATCAAAACCGTTTCACCAATCTGGATAAAACTTGGCAGAAATGTTCCTTGGGTGCTAACTGGAACCGTAACGTATGTATAGTAGCACTAAAACAAACTTAAGACCCTAAAAAAACAGTTGCCCAACTCTATGAAAGTATAGTATCTTATTAATCTAGGCCATGTTTATCATCTCTACATGAGAAAAGATCGAAAGGATCTAGATCT
This sequence comes from Biomphalaria straminea, assembly GCA_021533235.1. NCBI lineage: Eukaryota > Metazoa > Mollusca > Gastropoda > Planorbidae > Biomphalaria > Biomphalaria straminea. Next base: position 8,010,783 of record JADKLZ010005243.1, on the reverse strand, counting down.
AGATCTAATTTTAAGAACTACACTTTGCGCAGATATTTTTTTACTTTGACACTATATCGAGAGTGATACGCAAATTAATACAATCGGGTCGCGGGTGATATACGTCTAGTATAAAAATATAAATAATTTATAATATCATAATTGATGGGACTTTTCTTGAAAAGTATATAAGCATAAGAATTATGTAACGATGAAGCGGTAAGTTATACATGATTTTTTTGTTAAGTTTATAGTGGTCGATGTCTGATCTATATGGTTAAGTGTTAAATGCCATGCGAAATGTAAAATTTATATTTCTCCTAATGTCAACTCTGGATCAACAAAAACTGTTTCTTTACTGCTGCAGTTCTGGCCAGTTTCTGTGTCCACTCCCCTATGGACCATATTATGTGAACGTACGCCCAATAAAAATAGAGATCCGCCGCTGCTTGATGGGCACGTTTTGGCTGTGTAGGTGTAATAGCCCTCTTCATGTTTTTTCCAAGAGCCCAAAGTGAGATATTTATAACAACCATGTGGGTGTGAGACTGCAATACAAAGTCTATCACACTCCTTAATGTGTAAGTACTTCATATGTAACTTTCGAGATAATAGCTCATACTCTCGTAGACTATTTTCTATTACTGTTATACTGTCTCTTTCATACATTTTAAATGCCAATATACTGATATCCTGTTCAACAGATGACTCCTTCAGATTACTACTCTTTAAAGTTTTGGGCTGAGCTTCAACCCCATCAAAAAACATGACGCATTCAGTTTTTTCTGCTGCAGCTTGGTCAGAGACAAGGTGATTTGCAGTCAAAACTATTACTTCCCCTAATTGTTGTTCTAGTTCTGACTCTTTTCTGGCGTCCTTGTAGTTATTGATTCTACCACTGCCTTGAAGATCGTGATACACAATAACTCCAATTCCAGTATTATGATTTTTATGGTTTTCAGATTGCAGATTTAAATTAGGCACAGTTAATTTTACTGTTAAATTAGATAAATGATAGATAAGTTGAGAAAAATCGTTGTCTTTCTGAAATCTTTTTGGCAAATGTGCGATCTTAAATTTTGTAATAGGAATAAAATCTTCATGGTTGTTGTTTTTATCACAAAACTGTCTTGCTAAATGTAAATCAAATATAGCCCCTGTGGAAAAAAAAATTACAAAATGTTAATTTAAAAATAAATAAAACAGCTGCTAATAATGTCTATCTCGCCAAAATATGTTGATGGATTATTGTATAGATTTGTCTGTTTAACTTATTGTATCTAGATATTTCCGACTTTAAAAAAAAAAAAAGATTTCCATGATTTTGATTAGCTTGTTAAAAAGGAAACGTTTTAAAGATTTTAATTATTGACAAAATTCCCATTAAGAATGAATCGTTCATATCAGGTGTGGAATGAACACTGGTCGCTGGGTTAATAACAAATCATAAGGTAAGTAAAATCTCTAAATTTCACCAGATGTTTTAATTTTTTAAAAACCCATCTAGGGGACTGTGCGTTTAAAAGACCACTCTCCAAAACATTATAGAATATTATAGATCAATTATAGAATATGCATCCTCTGTTTAGGACCCCCTCAACTTAAGAAAACATTTAGAAACTAGAACAGACACAAAATAAAGTGACGTAAACATTTTATAAGATAGGATAACATAATATAATAAACTTCTTATCATTAAAAAGTAGTTCAAAGCTACAGACAATAAATTGCATAAGAGTAGCTAAAAAGTGTGTTTGATTTTAAATTCCCCCTCGCTTCTTTTTTTTTCCATAAATATAAATATTGATGAATATTCCATATATGTTGTCAAAGACTGTTTACATGATAGAATTCCCCTTCCAATATTAAAAATCAAACCTAAACCTAACCAAGAGATTTTTAAGGAAAAAAAATACCAATAAATATCTGCAATCAATAAATATCATTAGCGTATCAAAAAGACGTTGTGGTTACCCTAACCCTTTTATATAAAAGTATAAAAGAAACCTTTTAGCCTAGGAGTTTTCATGTTTTAATGCCAGATTCTTTTATCTATTAATAAATTAAATCTACGAGAATAAAAGAAAACAACTGAAGCAAGCTATATTCAATACAGGTTGAGCCGTAACTTCATTCATTTGTTGTTCTACTACTCACTGAGCTCCAAGTGTCAGTGCATTGAATAGCGTAATTTGTATTCAACCTAGAAAACATTATATAAATGCAAAAATAGCATTGATCACGAAATCTTTAAAACCGTCGTACACAGGTGCTTCTTTCCTCCTAGACGCTTAATAAAAAAACGTTTTTGATAGATTCGCAACCTTTGGATTGATATTAGCGAAATACCTCAAGCTTCTATCAAAATGTAGACCTTAATATACTATTTTTAGACTGGACATGGAGATCCTTTAAAAGTTGAAACAAGACGTTGTTTTGTAAAGTAGTTATAAGAAGTAAAGCTTTTTTTTTCACCCTAACCTATGTAACATATAATTTAATTTTAAATCTAGAGCTAGTAATTGAACATCAAACATGAGAGCACTCTCGTCTCATCTATATATATAATTCTCAAAGTAAAAAGTCAAACAAGTAAAGTTCAAACAACAAGTAAATGGGAAGATCCTATATCGCAGCATGGTGTGAACGGAAAATGGTGCATTCCAATAAGGACTATTTTCATTCACAAAATAGCATAGACATAAATAAATATAGACTGAAAAAAGGAAGTAACTTCATGTATCTTGAAAACATGTATATATATATATCTACTATTGAATTCGGATTTCCAAATTATGAAAAATTTAAAAATTGCATGATCTTCAGTCTTAAAGATTAAATACAATTTATAGACATAAAATAAAGTATACACACTAGGGTTTGTTGCTGAACATAAAATATATATATGTGTCAGACGCGAATAGCCCATTTTTTCTGTAAAGGAAATTACAAAAGTCATTTATTCTATATAAAATTCAACCACAGACCTATATATACTACAATAAATTTAGGCTTTTGATTTCTAGTAATTATTATTTTGCAATTTTCAGGTACATGATTTAGAAAGTTCTAGATAATCAATCATTTCCGGTCTTTACGCTAGTACGCGAAAGCCGCTGCTTAAAGTTCATTTTAAAAAATGTGCGTGATATCTGCATGTCTAAAGCATTTCTTATAGTAACATTTCCTCCCTTACATTTACGTAATTGTTTTAGAATTGGTGTTTTGTTATTAAAAAATCGCTTCCATAATTAATTTTATAAATTAAACGGTTTGCGTTTAGAAAACTAAAAGTAGCCATTGCACCTAAACTTTTCAAGCCGCATTTAATGGTGAAAAAATATTTTTCGTTTCTCTTCTAGTTTTGGCGCTCTGAGTCTGACAGACGGCCAGACGGACAGACAGACATAAAGTCATTTTAAAAAAATGTGCGTGATATCTAAATGCCAAGAGCATTTCATATAGTAACATTTCCTCCCTTAGATTTACGTAATTGCTTCACAATTGGTGTTTTATTATTAAAAAATCGCTTGGATAATAATTTTTATAAATTAAACGGTTTGCTTTTAGAAAACTAAAAGTAGCCGTTGCACCTAAACTTTTCAAGCCGCATTTAATGGTTAAAAAATATTTTTCGTATCTCTTCTAGTTTTGGCGCCCTGAGTGTGACAGACGGACAGACGGACAGACGGACATTTCGCACAAACCTAATAGCGGCTTTTTCCCCTTACGGGGGCCGCTAAAAATCAGATTTAAAAAAAAAATTGTTTAGTGCCCCCATTAGAATGAAATAAGCATATTTTTGTGCGTTTTGTCTGTTCGTTGGTCTGTCCGTCACGGTTAGAAAAAAAAAAACACTAAAGGCTTTTGAAAATATGATTTAACCTATTCTGTTCTTTCAGAAATATTGCGATAGTTTAAGGATGGGAGCATACAGGAATTGATCCAGGCACAAACGATAAATCCGAACTAAAGTCTAGTGCGCAAACATTAAGATAAGGCAGGTTTATACCCTGCTTGCCATCCTCCGTCGTCCAGCGAGAAGTTTCGAATAGGCGGATCTTGTTTTGTTTTTTTGTTTTTTGCTTTTTTTGTATATAAAAGTCACAGAATATTGAACTGAACACACACTAGAATATGTATTTTTTGTGCTTACATTACAGAAATAATGCTAGGCAATGAGACTCCGAAGCATACCCTTGAGGAGGGGAGCTAAATAGATAGATAGATAGATGGATAGATAGATAGATAGATAGATAGATAGATAGATAGATAGATAGATAGACAGACAGACAAACAAAAAACAAAAAGAGAGAGAGATTAAAAACCTTTTTTTTCAGGTGAATGTCTTATATATGTTTTCTATTTTATGATTAAAATGATTAGTACGTTATTACTGCGATTACAAAAATCTGTATTCTAAAAATCCACTATATTTACAATAAGAAAAAAATACAAATATTGATACAATACCGGGTATAGGTAGAACTTGTGTATTCATTTAAATCATTTGATGAAATATCGCATCCTTTCCATTAATAATACATTAATATTTAATGGAGTAAAACAATTCTATTCTAAAATAGTTATCTAGTTGTTGGTCAAAGAAATTCTCGAGCTAACGATATCACATAATGGAATTGATGTGAAGAAGAGTTTTGCCATACATATCTGTAACAAAAATAAAGATTCAATTTTTAATAACATAAAGTAAAGTTGATGGTGTTTCGTAATTTGTCGAATATGTCATTAGTTTTCTAATGCATATATTGTAGTAACATTGGGAATTTCCCATCTTATATGTATCCTTTTTATTATGTGTATTTTATGTCATATAGTATTTGAATTAACTTTGTAAGCATTGTTTTAATTACTAAAATCAAAAGTTAACGTGTTATATAATATTAAAAATATACGCTGACAACCAAAGTTGTTGTAGGAAAGATTACAAAGATCATAATGGATATTCCCTGTATTATAGTATAGTCTTTGTTAATGATACGTATATTTAGTACATATAACGTATATATATATATATATATATATATATATATATATATATACATTTATACAAAGAAAAGGCACAGCAACCTACAAAACACTCCTATTTACACACTGACACACACGTATACACCTATAATGACTCAGCTAAGGTGTAGGCCTACGACTTTAAATTTTTTATACATGTAAAAAATTTCAATCTTCGCAATGGGACAGTCGACTTCCAAATGTTTTGGTAACAAACGTGACAAAGGTAATTATTAAGAAATACTGTTGAGACAATTTAATTTATAAACATACGATAGATAGATAGATCGATAGATCGATAGATAGATAGATAGATAGATAGATAGATAGATAGATAGATAGATAGATAGATAGAT
>JADKLZ010005243.1:7965674-7979940 GCA_021533235.1 Biomphalaria straminea | reverse complement strand
TTGCTCGCTTAAGAGTATAGGATTTTGGAGTCAACTGCTGTAACGGGTGTAGCACGGTTGGATATATTCATAAAAGGCCTTTGACAGGAATTTGACATCCACGAGTAACTACTTGAGCCCTGTTCTATGCATAACACCAGAACAGGCGAGGATGTTTTGAGTAATGACAAGAGGTGATAATGCAGTACAATTTATTTTTGGTAAATAAAGCTAGATAGTCTAACAAGGTATGGCGCACCAACCACGAAATAAAATAGTTTTGATGCAAAGTTACTTTAAAAAAAATAAGAGAGACTGATGCTAATTTTAAATTTGCTCATTTTCAGTGCATCATTCACCAAGAAACATTCTGCGCACAACAATTACAGTTTCAGCGTGTCATAAGACCGGTTTTAGTCTCTTCTCAATTTTATTCGTGCTCGTGGTTTAGTGCTCGCCAATTTTCAATGTTTCTGGATCAAATTGGACATGAATTTGATTGTGTTTCCTACTACACAGAAGTCCGCCGGCTCTCACGCCATTTAGTATTGAAGAGATTTTTTTTACACTGCGTGAGGAAATCGTATTGTTTCTGAACATGAAAGGTGAACCTGATGAACATTTCCAAACTGACGAATGGGTTGGGATCTGGCATTTGCAGTTGATCTCACTGGTCACCTTGAATTTGAAACTTCAAGGTAAAGACAAAATTGTCACAACTGCGTGTAATCATGTGAGGTGCTTTCAAACAATTAGGACTTTGGATAAACTAAATATGAAGTGAAAATCTTATTCACTTCTCAAAGTGACAGGAACTAAAAAGATTTAATACAGTTGCGACATTTGGTGAATGTCTTACACCTAGAATCGTTAGTAGATGCTTTCAATGACCGTTTTCCTTACTTCGTTTCATAAGAGCAAGAACTTTCGTGGTTAGCATCTCCATTCTCATTTGATTCTGAAAATGCTGCTGGTAATGTGCAACTAGAGCTGATAGAATAGTAGTCAGATTGTTAGTTAAAATCGAGGAATATTGAATTGGCTGTGCCAAAATTGTACAGTTATTTATCTTGAACGGTACGTTGAATTGCAGAAATTTTAAGCCAAATTCTAACTATGTTTGCATGCACCGGACCCTGTGAACAATTCATTCCCATAATAAAAACCTAAAAAAAACGGTGACCGTCACTTCATCCCCGGTCACTTCATCCCCGGTCATTTCATCCCCCGGTCACTTCATCCCCCGGTCACTTCATCCCCCGGTCATTTCATCCCCTGGTCACTTCATCCCCCGGTCATTTCATCCCCTGATATTTTCATCATTTTATCTAACAAATTGTATTTTTAAAAATCATTAAATGAGCAATATATAAAATGTATTAATTTTTTATTTAAATGACACAATTGTAACACGATAGATTAGAATAAAATTAAAATTAAATGCCATTAAAAACTATAACAAAATGTAAATGACACAATTGTAACACAATAGATTGGAATAAAATTAAAATTAAATGACATTAAAAACTATAACAAATTTTTACGCAATAAGCAAGGCTAAAAATGACGCGCCCATTTTCAATAAATTTCGATTGAAAAAAAAAGTGAAAATGGTCGTACTTCCACCACATCTTGGCCTTTGATGATAAGTTATCAGCGTCACGGTCATAATTATTTTAATCGTACTTCTACCTCTCAAAAGATTTCGACTACTTGTACCACACCTTGGCCTTTGATTCTTTCGCTATAGCTAAGTAGAAATCCAGATTTAGCTTATAATATAAAATGTCTCATTAAGAATACATAGCGGGAGAGGAAACACCATAAAAGCATTAGTAACATGTCATAAAATGTCAAAAAGCATTCTATATAATCATATTTATATATAAAATATTTAATTGGGGATGAAATGATCGGGGGATGAAGCGACCGGGGGATGAAGTGACCAGGGGATGAAGTGACCAGGGGATGAAATGACCGGGGATGAAGTGACCGTGGATGAAGTGACCGGGGATGAAATGACCGGGGATGAAATGACCGGGGATGAAGTGACTGGGGATGAATTGACCGGGGATGAAGTGACCGGGAACAAAAAAAACACCTCACCGCTCGAGATTATCTGATCAAAATTTGTCACCTGTGATGAAAGCATCAGTGGCAAAAAAACTTCAACTGGAAAGATGTCAAGCAATCTCAGAACAAAGAAAAAAATTATTAATCATAGTAATTTTTTATTAGCCAATAGTACTACAAATTTAGTTATCTAAGGGGCAGGTATGCCATTAATTAATGTATTCTATTGTATTATTTCTAATTTACATAACACTAGTAGGCTGTTTTGCAACTGATTTTTACTGCGGCCCCTCAGGTCATAGTAAGCTTTCCATGCGGCCCATAAACCTTAATGAGTTTGACATGCCTGAGTTAGAGTGTAATTTACAAACAAAATAATAATTTGCCAAAAAACAAAAACAAAACAATCAACAAATATAAAATATATTAATTATGTACTTATGCACTTTGTGGATTTTTAGCGGCCCCTGAAAGGGGAAAAGACGCTATTAGTTTTGTGTGGCCTGTCTGACTGTCTGTCTGTCTGTCCGTCCGTCCCGTTTAGTGCTCAGAAAGTAGAAGAAAAAATGAAAATCTGACATCACGATAATATAGATCATTCAAAGTTCTGATGCAAAGGCTACTTTTTTTTTAAAGCTCAAAATCTAATTTTTAAAAATCATTTATGCAAGCAGATTTTTATAGAGAAAAACCTAATAAGTATGCATTATAAATCAAACCTAATGTAAGACAATTAATAATGTTATAAATTTCATTTAAATGCAAGGTTATTTTTGTTCGAAGATACAGAGTATTTGCTAAGGAACCAAACCAAAAACAGGCAAAGTAAAAAGTAAAGTAAAAGTAAAGTGTCCCCTTCAGACCTTGCGATCTATGGGGCAGATGATGTTAAGGTCATCTGTTTCTTTGGCCAACGGTTAACGAGCAGGGTGTCATGTGGCCAGCACAACGACCAACCGCCTTTACTTTCCCCAACTAAAGTCAGGTACCCATTAGAGTTGGGTGGACTCAGGGGCGCCCTAAAATCCCGAAATTCAAAATCCCAGTCTTCACCGGGATTCGAACCCAGGATCTCAGGTTCGGAAGCCGAGCGCTTAACCATTCGACCACCGCGCCCCCTAAAGTAAACAGGCCTAATATCTAAGGATGATGATAAGCTAAAATTTAATAGCGTAAATTTTGAGTTTTTCTCTTATTAAAACTCCTTTTGCTTTTAAAGGCAGTAAAACCGAATTAGTAAATCAAGTTAAAAAAAAGTGTATCAAGTATATTACATCAGTCGATCCAGATTCACATCTAACTTTTCACCTACACCTATCCCTCGATCTGCTGGACACATAGGGCACTATATACGATCTGTCATCCTTCTATCTGCATTCTTATCTGTCATTTGTCTTTGATATAATTTCATTCGGATGTTCTTTCTGAAAATATTGAAACCTGCCTGGGTGGATCACTCCGGTGGCCGATTTTAAGTTTGTGTTTCCACACAAACTGTCTTTGTAACCTTGTTTATTGTTGTTGTTCATTTGTTTTTGTTTTTTTCTAAATCAGTTAGTAGTTTTATTTCAAATACATTACATAATTTCGTAAATGTTTCAGCTTATTATGCTTTTTAAACTTGTTTGCCAAGTTTCCATTTTCCCAAAAAACATAAATAATAATAAAGAGGCTTTGGTACGTAAACGGAATTAACAAAATATACATGTACATGAAAACTAATAACAGCATAGGAAAATATTCGAGTAAGCAGAATATTATGGATAATCCATTATACTAACATAGATGTTGTTATAGAAACATATGCTTTTGAAATATAAGAAAAATGAGGTTTTATTGAAGAATTTAGCTGTACATTGAACATTGATCGATAAAATGCTTGGCTTCGGAACGAGGCTCTGAGCTCGAATCCTGGTGAAACCTTGGATTATGATTATAGTATGTTGAGACACTTTTGAGTCCACCCAACTCTAATGGGCACCTGTCATTAGTTCGGGAAAGTAAAGGCGGTTGGTCGTTGTGCTGGCCACAGGACACTCTCGTTAATCGTGGGCCAGAGAATCAGATTAACTTTACATCAACTACATTATAGATCGCAAGGTCTGAAAGGGGAACTTTTCTTTTATTGAACAGAAAAAAACAAATTTTCTTATTGTTTTCATAGATCCAGAATCAATTTTTACGTTTTTATTTTAAAATGTATACATACGGAGACCTCAGAGGGTTATGGTAAACAATGTAATATAAAATACACGCTTAATCAACACAAAGGCGCCCCAAGGGGAATTGACATCGCCATTGTGGTTCTTTTTGTACAACAATGATTTTCAATCCGACAGTGCTTTTTGATCTTTTACCAAATTTGCTGATGATGCGGCTCTTCTTGCCTTACTCTCAGAGAGCTCAGACTTAAATGAGTATTTCTGAGAAACAGAACACATTTAAAAATACTGTAAAAATATTTTTTTATTTATAAATGTCACAAAAAAACAAAAAAAAATGATAATCGATTTTCGTGAGAAAAAAAAAGATAATTATATTGTTTCTGTTAGATGGAGAGACTTTTGATATGGTGCAAACGTTTAAATAACTTGGTAGTATATTAAATACTAATTTATATTGTTATAAACCTGGTGGTGGCTCAGACGGGTGTTATAGTAGTGTGTGTAGTCAGCCGACACAAATCGCCCCAGTCCAGATGAGCGGTCAAGCGTGACGAGTTACAACGGTCAGACGAGACGAGTCGGTTCGGGAAGGATCGGCGTCGTGAACAGAGCTCAGGAGCGTCGCGAGAATTGTAGTCATCTGACCACCCAGAATCTTCGAGTGGCGATCTGTCAGGTTTGAGAAGGCCCGCATGGACCCGATATAAAAAGTGGAGGTCTCGCAGTCAAGACGGCTCAGAAAGGGGTTCAAGACAGAAGCCTCGGAGCAAGGTCGACTACAGCATACTTCATCGGTGTGGTTCTGTACGGAGCATTACGACGGTTCATTGCGGAGTACTGTCAAGTACAGTTGAGATGGCTGGCGTCTTGATCTTGATCTATGATCGAGTCCAACATAACGAGCCCAAGTGTGTGAAGTCAGTCCTGAACTGTTGAACCCAGTGCAAACCCGGAACGAGACGGATAGACCAGTGCAAGAGTTGATACGGCGATACGATGCTATCGGAGAGATATTTGCACAGTCTGTTACGTTCTGCCAATTGTACAATATTGGCTGTTCTTTATTGACATTAAACCTTTACGTTATTTGGAGCCCAGAGTTGTCAAGTTCTTTCAGTTGGTGGTGTAAGGTGCAGTTTGCAGAAAGCCTGGATAGTGAGATTCGTAACAATATTTTACTGCAAGTAAAATGATTTTTATCGTTATAGAACGTGCACAAAATTATCATTTACCTTTTGATATGGTCATATATTATGTAAAAAAAAAATAGCCAGTCATTTGTAGTTATCCGCCTTATATGTGCATCTTCAAGCATAAACTATTACAACTATTAATATTTAATAAACTTTCCTATCTTGCATTGTATTTTGTCAGATCTCCATAGAAGTTTGGAAACTGTGTACTTGGAATATGGACGAAGAACGTATTCAAGAGGTAAAAAAAAATCATTAGTTCTTGTAAAAATAATGCATTGCTAATATATTTTCTAAAAGTTTTATCGTAGTTAATATTGATAAAAACATTTCTAGATTGCTACATTGTGTCTCTGGATTAATACTTACTATGGAAAACAAGCATGTACAGTTTTTCTGTTGTAATGATGATGATTCTATGCAAGGACAAGTGTAAATTGTAGCAGATTTATTATACAAACACCTTACAATAATTTATTCTCCAACTCTATTATCTGTACAAGTTCAAGTTTTACAAACCTTCTACTATGTGTTCTACAAACTTTCCAAATTCCAACTCTCTCTCTCTTTCTCTCTCTCACTCTCTCTCTCTCTCTCAATTTCTTTGAGGCAGCAAAAGGAAAATAGACGCTATTAGTTCCGTTTGGTCTGTTGTAGAACATGTCCCGCAAACCTCATGCGAAGTTCTGTCACAACCTCACTGAGTGTTCGACTCCCAGTTAGGCATAGGATGTTCTTGTTTGAGACCCGATCTGTGTAACTGACTCTCAGAATCCGTCTCAGCCGTTTTTGTTGAGCCACATTTTGTCTCTTCTCAATTTTGACAGATGGCTTCCATGTCTCACATGCATATGTTGCAGTTGGAATGACGATTGTGTAAGGTGTATTTTTGTCTCGAGTCCAATGGCTTGGCTTGTACAAATAGGCTGCAGCCTTTGGAAAATGCTCCCTGCCTTTCCTATTCGGCACACTACATCATGGTATGCATCCCCATCATTTGTTATGATGCTGCCAAGTAAGTGAACTTGTCCAACTCTTCAAGCCTTGACTCGCCAAGTCTGACATGGGCACCCTTTGCCTTATATCCCACTCGCAAAATTTTTGTCTTATCTAAGTTTATGCGGAGGCCAATTTTGGGTGCCTCTCTATCCAGGCTTTCCGTCATTTCATGATTTGTTCACACCATGGAATACCAAAGGCAGTCTGGTTCATTGCTTTCCTCATTATGTAGTCGATGGCTAAGAGGAAAAGGAAGAGAGATAAGATGCACCCCTGTCTCACACCTTTCTCGATGCTAAAAAACTCTGTTGTTCCTCCTTCTGTTTTAATGCATCAACTAGACTGACTGTATAGGTGTCGTAGGATCCGGACAAATTTTTCTGGGATGCCGTATTCTCTAGCTATTTTCCAAAGTGATTCTCGGTGGACACTATCAAATGCTTTCTTAAAGTCTACGAAACTGATAGCTAGCCGTTGTTGGTACTCAAGACTTTGTTCTATGATATTTCGTAGAACGAAAATCTGCTCTGCACAAGATCTGCCTCTTCGGAATCCTGCTTCTCTGAGCCTCTCATCTACAGACTGTTAAAGCCGTCTCAACAAAACAGTGCTGAAAACTTTGCCCGGCACAGAGAGGAGAGTAATTCCCCTCCAGTTGTTTCAGTCTGCCAAGTTGCCCTTTTTCGGAAGCTTTACAATGACTCCTTTTTGCCAGTCCTCAGGGACCTTTGAAGTTCGTCAGCAGAGATTTAAGAGATCAGTCATTCTGTTAACAATGCACTGTCCTCCATGTTTTAGCATTTCTGTTGACACAATGTCTAGCCCTGGTGCTTTGTTGTTCTTTAGCACTGCAATGGTCATGGTAACTTCCTCTGCAGTTATTGGGTCTGTCTTGACCTTGAGATCATTGTCCTGAGAGGGGTCCCTGAATGTGTAAGTCAGGTCTGGCGAAGGTTGGTTAAGGGTCTCTTTAAAGTGCTCAATCCATCTTGCATCCTGCTCTTCTTTCGTTAGCAAAGTTTTGCCTAGCTTGTCTTTTATCGGTGCTCCATGTCCACTCTTTGCTTCAGTGAGATCTCGGACAATATGATGGAGAGTTTTTATGTCGTTTCTGCTTGCGGCTGCTTGCGCCTCTTGACCCTTCTGTACAATCCAGTCATGTTTATCTCGCCGACAGGCTGTTGGATGTGCAGAGAGAAATCAAGCGTTTGCCATTATCAGTGATGTCTTCTGCAGAGCCATATGGTCCTATTACGTATTCAAAGCCAGTTCGGTTAGGACTGATTTTGGCGTTGAAGTCTCCCATCAGTAGTATTTTTAGACACATATTAAAATACTATTAACATTTAGTTGTTTAAAAGTATAACCGAAAGAATATTTTTTAAAAATAAATGGGTAATATTTTCGTGATCTTTTTTATTTTAGCTAATTACAGATCTCCTTATACGTCAGGTAAGAATTACATTTTAATTTATATATTTAAGGTCATGAGTGGGTGTTTTATCAAGTGTGGTTTGAAGTTGATTATAGAAATCATCTTTGATGGTATTTTCTGCATGCTCTGTAGGGACATATACCTATAAGATAGTAATTTTAATTTGGTTTGTTTAGAGTCGAGATGTAATGATGCGGTCACTGACCGGCTTCCAAGCAATTAGTGCTAAAGCTGCTATTTTAGACATGATGATTCCTACACAACCAGTGTGTTCCTTATCGTGTCCTGAGTATATTATGGTTTTGAAATCTTTAACTGTTTGCCCACTTGATGTCCACCGCATCTCGTAGATTCCAAGGATGTCCAGCCGGTAGGAGTGAAACTCTCTTAGCAGTTGGGCCAGTTTGCCGCATTGATTTAGGGTTCTTACGTTCCACGTGCCTATACGAGTAGGCTTCTTTGCATTGAAGGGCTTGCTATGATTCGGGTATTGGACTTCCTTTTGGGTTTGGTCCAACACCGTCATCGGGCCGCCCTCGCCGCATGTATGATTTTCCTTATGTCTTGAAGTTTGCCGTTTCTGTAGCAATAGTGTTTTTTTACAGGGTGAGGTCGCTAGCCCCACGCCAAACCCTACTCCTTTTTTTTCACCCACCCGCCCGTTCAGTTTAGATCTCAAAAACTAGAAGAGAAAATAAAAATCGGTTATCATGATATTTTAGATGATTCAAAATTCTGTTGCAAAAACTACGTTTTGTTTTCCCAATGTGAACCAGCCAATTATTAAAATTGTCTATGCAAGAAGAAAACAAACCCCACTACTTTAAATTAGAAAATTCGGGGCAGGTAGGTCTTTTAAAAAGGTCACAGACTTCTTCGCTAATAACTGAAGTCTCATTCATAGATTCGTGCATCGGAAAATAAAATAGCATCTAAGGTAACAATGGAATAGGTGTCAACGGATTATTTTTTTTTTCAATTTATTAACTTACTCTTGGAAAAAATTACAGATTTCAAATGTTGTGGTTTTTTTTTTTTATTTTGATACGAACTTCGCTTTGGTTGTAAGCTTAAAAACTAAACTATCTACTTTTATTCGATAAGCTGACTGGTAAAAAGCTTGACTTCCAAACCAGGGGTCAGGTGTTTAAATCCTGGTGACATCTGGGATTTTTACGTTCAAGATTTTCATGGCACCTCTGAGTCAAACCAGCTCTAATCGTTTCATGAAATTAGTATGGGAAAGTAATGGTATTTGGTCAGTATGCCGGCCACATGACACCATCGTTAACCGTGTGAAATAAAAACAGATGATCTTTACATCTTCTGCTCCATACATTACTAGGTCTGAAAGGGGAACTTTACTTAGTGAATATTATTTTTAAAAAAACAAAAACAAAAAAAAACAAGATTACAAAGAGAGTTTGTGTGATACACAAACTCAGAGGCGGCCCCCGTCGGAGTCGGATCCCTGTCAGATCCGCCTATTCGCAAGATGTTTCGGATGTTCCTTCTAAGTCCCTGGCTCAATTCCTGTATGCTCCCATCCTTAAACTATCGCAATATTTCTGAAAGAACAGTAAAGGTTAAATCATATTTTCAAAAGCCTTAAGTGTTTTTTTTCTAACCGTGACGGACAGACCAACCAACAGACAAAACGCACAAAACTATGTTAGTTTCATTTTAATGGGGGCATTCTACAATTTTGTTTTAAAAAATCTGATTTTTTTAAAAATTTAAGAAATTAGTTTAGAATCATGTCATTTCCGGTCTTTACGCTAGTACACGAAAGTTGCTGCTAAAAGTTCATTTTGAAAAATGTGCGTGACATCTGCATGTCTAGAGCATTTCTTATAGTAACATTTCCTCCCTTACATTTACGTAATTGTTTTAGAATTGGTGTTTTGTTATAAAAAAATCGCTTGCATAATTAATTTTATAAATTAAATGGTTTGCGTTTAGAAAACTAAAAGTAGCCATTGCACCTAAACTTTTCAAGCCGCATTTAATGGTGAAAAAATATTTTTCATATCTCTTCTAGTTTTGGTGCTCTGAGTCTGACAGACAGACAGACGGACAGACAGACATAAATTCATTTTAAAAAATGTGCGTGATATCTACATGCCAAGAGCTTTTCATATAGTAACATTTCCTCCCTTAGATTTACGTAATTGCTTCACAATTGGTGTTTTATTATTAAAAAATCGCTTACATAATAATTTTTTATAAATTAAACGGTTTGCTTTTAGAAAACTAAAAGTAGCCGTTGCACCTAAACTCTTCAAGCCGCATTTAATGGTGAAAAAATATTTTTCGTATCTCTTCTAGTTTTGGCGCCCTGAGTGTGACAGACGGACAGACGGACAGACGGACAGACGGACAGACGGACATTTTGCACAAACCTAATAGCGGCTTTTTCCCCTTACGGGGGCCGCTAACATGTAATTCAGAAAATACTTATGTTTGATTGAAATATATTTTGAAAGATTTAAGCTTTAAATGATGAAAATGATTATAATTATTATTATTATTTTAGTGCTCAATGATTTTCAAAATAGTAAAACCTTTAACGATCATAACCGGACTAGGGCATAAATATTCCTGGTTCCTTGTAAATTCGGTGGGTAGCGCCTGTGAATTTCTGTGATAACACAATCTTGTTTTTTTTTTTTTTCATATTTACCAGTTCAAACAAACCACGTAGACACTTGTATCGCCTCGTGTTTCAGTCACCCACCCGTATCGTATCAATGAAAATCTTTCTCTCCTGCTCCTTCTCGTTTCTCCATTCTCCACAGCAATAGTTATTTAAAGTTATTTGAGGTCCTTTCTCATTAAATGTATCACATAATGCGATAATTACAATATACGATTTGCTTTCTTTTATTTCCTCAGAATCTACATTTGGAAGTGAAACATCAGGTTAAAAATTAAATTTTTGATAATATATATATACTAGTCGACCGGCGGCATATCATACGCCGCTATTTTCCAAGGCAGGCCTTAGGCACTGCAACATATGTGACCACAGTGGGTATCGCACTTTCTTGGGACCCGTGCTAATTTTTAGGTGTATAAATTATTAAATTGAACCATTTTATAAAACAACAGATTTCCCGCGGCCTCTTGATTGACCAGGAGCCCCCTGGAAATCTCCTGAAATGTTATTAAATGCTATGCCGCCGGTCGAAAAAGTCCTGGAAATTTCCGGACATTATTAAAATCTTTTTAAAGTAAAAAAAAAAATGCTGTGCTATTTTGTGAATGAAAATAGTGCGGATTTGGATATTATTTCCAATTCACACCATGTTGCGCCATGGGATCTTTCCATTTGCTTGTTATAAGTAAAAATGCGTGAATTCATGAATGAAAAATACTATGAATGGAGATAGAAAAAAAAAAGGCTAATTGACCTTAATTTACGCGATATTAAGAATATAGCTGCACTCATGTAACAATGCTTTAGAAAAACACATTTGAATGTTAATTTGATTAAATGGACTATAATTAGTATGTTCATGTGCTAAAGCATAAAACTATCGAAGAGAAGTTCTATAAATCTTCTTAGAGTTGAATTCGAGTTTTAGATCTAGATCTAGATCTAGGAACAGATTTTAGATGTATAAATTATTAAATTAAACCATTTTATAACATATAACAGATTTCCCGCTGCCTCTTGATTTACCAGGAGCCCCTGCGATATCTCCTGAAATGTTATTAAATATAGACCTACGAAAAAGTCCTGGAAATCTCCGGAAATTATTGAAATCTTTTGTAATTCAATAGTAGATATATATACATGTGTTTTCACGAAGTTACTTCCTTTTCCCGGTCTATTGATTTCTTTATGTCTATGCTATTTTGTGAATGAAATAGTGCGGTGCGGATTGGGTCCATGCACACCGTGGTGCGTGCGCCATGGGATCTTCCCTATTTACTTGTTGTGTGTTGTTGCCCGTTTGACCTATTTACTTTGAGAAATAATATATAGATATATTAAGGGATGTAACCCAAAAGTTTCTAGCTCTCAATATTGCGTTTTATTAAATGAAAACTAATTTATTTTTTTATCATGACTGCATCAAAATATTTTATTTAATTATAATTGTCATTTTTGATTTTTTTTTTTTTAGATTATGGAAGTTTAGAATATATGAAACCATTTTCATTAACAAAGCCAGGTAGATCTCGAGCGTCGCAGTGTAAGTCATGACATTTGTTTCAAAAATATTGTTACATTGTTAGATAGAAAGATAGATACATAGATAGAGTGAATATATAAAAAAAACTAAAATTGATAAAGTACTCAGTTTGATAAAAATTCATTTTGAAAGATTTAAACTTTAAAAGAGAAATGAATAGATAGTTAGATAGATAGATAGATAGATAGATAGATAGATAGATAGATAGATAGATAGATAGATAGATTATACAATAAAATACACTAATACAGCAATATAAGTTTTATACTGCTTTTCATCTTCAACTTGTCATGTCATTTCCACCTGATACACTGACTACACGCCCAAGGTATATACAATTTTCTACTTGGCCTATGGTCTGAGAATCCAGTTCTATGTCTCCGATGTATGTAACTGGCTCCTAAAATCTGTCCTTTTTGTTAAGTCACATTTAGTATTTTCTGAATTTCGACATATGACTTTAAAGTCTCACATGTATATGTTACAGTTGGAATGACGATTGTGTTGAGAAGGTGTCTTTTAGTCTCGAGTCTAATGGCTTGGATTGTCCAAATCGGCTGCAGTCTTTGGAAAATGCTCCCTGTTTTTCCTATTTGGCACGCTACATGATTGTAGGCATCCCAATCATTTGTTATGATGATGCCAATGTATGTGAACTTGTCCAACTCTTCAAGCTTTGTCACGCCAAGTCTAACGCCTTATATACCACTTGCAAAATTTAGTCTTAACAAAGTTTATGCGAAGGCCAATTTTGGGTGCCTCTCTTTTGAGGCTCTTCGTCATTTCTTGATTGCATTTATTTTTAGCCCCGAGTAGTGCAACGTCATCGGGAAAGTCCGTCATTCGGTTTTGTTTACGCCATGGAATACCAATGGTAGGCTGGTTCATTGTGTAGTCGATGGCTAGAAGGAAGGGGAAGGGAGATAAGATGCTGAAAAACTCGGTTATTCCTTCTTCTGTTTTAATACAGCAACTAGAATGACTGATGACACATTTGATATACTTTTAAAACATCGTCAATATATTTATAGAATTGTATTTTCTGTTTTTTCAAATATGTGAATATCTTTACACATTACATTTTTTATATTGCAGTAATTAATATATAATTAATTTCTTTTATTTATAATGTCTGTTTTAATTTTTTTTACTTTGTTTTCTTTTATTAGATTCTACATTAAGCAGCGAGTCATCAGGTACGAATAAAATGTATTTTATTATTAACAATGTTACAAAGACAGTTTGTGTGGAAACACAAACACAAAATCGGCCAGAAAGTTGTCTACCTAGATTTTTCACCAGAAGTCGAACACGGGACTTTACCCCTCAGCCACTGCTTGGCACGGTGGTTGAGTGGTTAAGCGCTTGGCTTCCGAACCTGAGGTCCTTGGTTCGAATCCAGGATAAAACTGGGATTTTGAATTTTAGGATTATTAGGGCAATATTCACATGTTCTTTATTAAAAAAAAAAACAAGCAACTGAGTTTTTGTTCCGACTATGCCTGTCCATCCAACTCTAATGGGTACCTGACTTTAGTTGGGGAAAGTAAAGGCGGTTGGTCGTTTTGCTGGCCACATAACACCCTGCTCGTTAACCGTTGGCTTAAGAAACAAATGACCTTAACATCATCTGCCCCATAGATCGCAAGGTCTGAAAGGGGAAACAAAACTTATACTGCATCTCCATATATTCATTTAGCGTACAGATATATTTTTTAATAATATTTATTAACCTTATTCCATAGATTCAAAATTAATATCATGTTACATGTAATACAGATTAGATAAATTGTCAAAACGAAAAAAAAAATTATGATTTACTATAGGTAGTGAGATTGCTAAGCTAGAAATCAAATGACAGACTTGGACAAGGCAAAAAAATAATATCTCCATTGCCATTCGTCATACAAACTAGATCTCGATCAAGCTAGAATTAAGATCTAGATCTAGAACTAGATCTATGTAGATCTATGTCTAGATCTACAACTACATCAAATTCTTTAAATTACTAGACCTAAGCCAGTGTTATGATCTGAAATTGTAGGCCTCTCGGTACCGGGTAATGGTATAGATCCACTATGACAGATTATTTTGATTCGTATTTGTTTCACTTTTTAATTAGATACTACTGTTTGCATATTAATAAATCTGCACCCCTAAGTTATCAGAAGATAAGCTATTAACTTAATGATTAATGTTTTGTTCAAATTATTAATGCAT
>JADKLZ010005243.1:7926607-7960674 GCA_021533235.1 Biomphalaria straminea | reverse complement strand
GATAGATAGATAGATAGATAGATAGATAGATAGATAGATAGATAGATAGATAGATAGATAGATAGATAGATAAACTGATTATACAATAAAATACACTAATACAGCAATGTAAGTTTTATACTGCTTTTCATCTCTTGTTTGATGAAGTTTGGGGCACCAAACACAATCTGTCGACCGTATTTTCCAATGTACATTTCACAACCACACATTTAACTATAGGAGGTAAGAAGACCAACTGAACTAGTATGTCCATAGACTCCATTACATTATGTTAATGAGTTGTTTTTTTTTTTTTGTTTTTTTTTTTTGTAAACCTAGTAAAAACTTTTATAACCGCATGCTATATGTGTGAAAACATGATAATAGCATAAAAGGCTCAGCAAAATGCCATTTAATTTTTTTTTCAGTAAAAAGTACCAGTTTAAAAGACCTGACACATCAAATTCAAGGTATAGAGTTTAAAATGTTTGGAATACTATTTAGTTTGTTAAAATTTAATGAAAAACTACTATAATATTCTAGGTAGATTTAATGTAAGTTGGAAATAAGCAATGAACGTGACCAAATAACTTAGCTGAACAGAACATTAACGTTCAATACTTATGTTTTTAATGACATTCCTTAACAGGATTAACAACAGCTTTAGTCGAGAAAGGTAAATAATCTTTTTCTTATGTTGAAAGTGCCATTTTTCAATTATTGTTTCTAAAAAATTAAGGGCAGTGATGCCCACAATAAAGCCCGCTTACCAAATCCGATCCGCGACGTGATTCCATTCGGCCAGTGTATCAAAAATCTATTTTAGTAGTAGAATAATGATATAATGGAACTTCAATAGACATGATAAATTTTGTTGAGACATTTTTTGTTTAATTTAGAAATAGATTTTTTTTCTACCTGTTTTCTAACTGAAATATTGACTAAGTATTTCTTTGTTTTAGATACATCTGGGTCTGAATGGCTGCATGGAGAACAAATAAGTAGAGAGAAATATGAATTTTTGAATTGTAGAAAGCACCCGGGACATAAGATGTTTATCCCTATTGAGAAATTTTCATTGGAATATTTACCCAAGACTTACCAGAGCCAAGAGTTTTACAATTTGATTATCGCCTTAGGCAATGCCTGTGTTAAAATAAAAGTCTCTGCCATCAGTCATAACAGACCAGAATACTGGCCTGGAATCGAGAAGCCATACTCATGGCCAGAAAACGAGCAAGAAAAAAACGTTTACGGTACTGGAAGAGTTGAGGAAGTGATGCAGCCCAAAAGTCAAGAATCATGTCCGTGTGAAACTTGTAAAACATCGTCTGCTCCTAGCCAGTCCTGGTGGCTGATCCGATTGGTTACAGCCAATCACGTGGTGTTTGACGACCTGGAAGCTCAGCATACGTCCTGTGAACTATTCTACGACAGTGATTACAGCAATGTCCGAATCATCAAAGGCGTCCGTCTGGACAGCAGAGACGAGACCAAAGACGTATGCGATTTGCTTTGCGTCACGTGTGATGTCACTCTGGCTGAAAAGCTTGAGAAATGTGTTGACGATTTTATCGATGCTTGGGAGACGGCATTTGATAAATATTACGGAGATAAAGAGGCAGCTAAAGAGCATATGGTCTTTTTAATATCACACCCACACGGTTATTACAAGCATGTGTCCATGGGTCATCTCATCAAGACACACGAAGAACTCAATAATGATAAAAAGTTTCAGTGGTCAACATACGACACA
The DNA here is from genome assembly GCA_021533235.1 of Biomphalaria straminea. Taxonomy (NCBI): domain Eukaryota; kingdom Metazoa; phylum Mollusca; class Gastropoda; family Planorbidae; genus Biomphalaria; species Biomphalaria straminea. Next base: position 7,958,939 of record JADKLZ010005243.1, on the reverse strand, counting down.
CCCACTTGCACCGGAAGTGACGGAGCTTATGTTTTGAACACACAATTTTTTAATTCATTCAATTAAAAAGTTGACATTCAAAAATCAAGGAATAAAATGTTACTTGCTGTTGTTTTTACAATTAACATTCTGTAGTTTTAGAATGTATTATTGCCGTTATATCAGTTCCTTGACGTGAAGATTATAGTTATTATTGTCTGTGATTCCCATCAATTCAATCTTAACATTTTAAAAACTAAAATATGTCGGTCTTTTGTAATGTAATATAACCACTATGTCAATCTATTAATGTAGATAATTAATTTTATAGGTTAAGTGCCTTCCATTGATTTATATATTGTAAATATCAAAGCTTTTCCGATTTATGTATAACTACAAAATCCTGTACTCTTTCAATTATGTGCTATTTTCATACAAAATTGTGACTATTTAATCACTAGATCTAAAACTTATCAGGAAACACATAGCTCTGTTTGAGGTTTTTAGAAATCACACAAAGAATTTTTTAAAAAAATCAAATGCATTCACTTTCTTAAAGTTTTTATTTTTATGGTTAATCTCAGCTCATTGGCTCCAGTGGGAAAACTTGAGTTCGACCTTTAATATTGGTATCAAAATCTTTTTTTTCCCCTTAAAATTAATTTTGTCTCTAAATCAATTTTGAATCAATTTTTGACGTCAAATGAAAATAAAAAAAACAAACATGACACTGCAGTCTTTCCGTTTAAATCACACAGCTAACAGCGATTTCTTTGTACGCCACTTTTAAATGAAAAACTTTAAGGTAGGTAAGTTTTTCTAAAAGGCCACAAACTTCTTCATTAACTCTTTCTCTCCTAACTGGCGATACCAGCGTTGATTCCATTAGAGTGTGGTAAATAATTACGGAGAGAAAGAGTTAATAACTTAAGCTTCATTTATAGATTCGCTCATTGATACAAACAATTTGCAACTAAGGTCAAAATGGAAAAAGTATCAATGACTCATTATAAAACATATTTTCTATTTATTAACTTATTCTTTGAATGAAATATTGATTCCAGTTCCTTTTTTAAAAAGAATTTTGATACGAGTTTCACGTTAGTTGAAAATTACTAAATGTGGCCCAACAAAGATAGCTAAGACGAATTTTAGGAGTCAGAGAGATCGCAATCAAGGAAATCCTATGCCGAACTGGGAGACGACCTCTTAGTAAGATTGTGACAGAGAGTAGAAATAGGTTTGCGGGACATGTTCTCCAACAAAATGAATTACGCATAGAAAGAGTTGCGATCACATGGAGGCCAATACGAGGAAAGCGCAATCAGGGATGGCGCGAGAGAATGTAAGTTAAAAGAATAGCACATTAGGTTTTTTTAAAAAATTAATACCAGGATAATGCATATAGGTACCTCAGAATATGTATCTTGTTGGCTTTCAATACTGAAAATAGTGCTTGACGGCGGGGCTTCGCAGGCTCCCCAGAACCAGTTTTAGGATACAATAAACGTCTTCCGAAAGAATGAAGGGTCAGAATGTATAAAGATTATTTATCTCTGTGTGCGTGTAAGCACACAAATGTATTTTGGCGGGGGAAAATACATGTAGAAACCTGAAAACATTTATTTTTAGCTTGGGGGAGGAATCATTCCAAACAGTTCCACCCTCCCAGCCCCGACAAAATTCCTGGCTACGCCCATGGCCCCACCATATATATATATATATATATATATATATATATATATATATATATATTAGTTAGTTACTTAGATAGATAGATAGATAGATAGATAGATAGATAGATTAGATTTTACTTTGGGGTTATCCTAAGTCCTCCAAGCTCTTTTGGGTGCTTGACATTCATAGTGGAAAAGAGAAAAGTTACATTTTTTAGTCCCCAATGATTTTGTTTTACTTTAAACGATAAAAAAAAAACTATGGCTTGAATATTGCTAATCTATTTCTTGAATTTTAGGGGGGGGGGGGCGGCCTCTGAGTTTAAGCATATTAGAATTACAAACCTCGTTTGTAATCTTATTTTATTCAAAGGTAGAGCTCGTTTAATAGAACCAAATCTAAAATCTATTTACAGGATGGGAAAAAAACGAAAGTATACAAAATATACACCGAATTTGGGAAGAGCTATTCCAATCTTTTATTAAGAAGTTGATAAATTAAAGTTTGAAAGAAAAAAATATTTATGATTTGCATAATTTGGTTAAGGATAGACTTAATGTCAGTGGTTCTCAAATTGGGGTCCGCGAGACGACAGCAGGAGGTAAGCAAAACTGATGAAAATTGTATACAGTTAAAATAACGTCTTACTAAAAAAAAACTGTTTGTGGGATCGGATAATTTTAATAATCAACTCTCCTTTAACTACTGTTTAGTAAACTAAACTTTTGAAAATATTTTTTGCTTGAATACTCCCGAAAGGGTGTTGAGTCCATTTATCCGTTAACAAATTCAAATCCAAATAAAAAAATAATCTTCTTCCTCATTGTTATCATATATATATACTAGACATATTTGGCCCGCGGGCCTTTAACTGTATATCACTGAGAGCTGAGAGTGTTATGTAAACAATTAAACGAAATAATAATGTTATAAGTTAAGGAATGCGTAAATGTAAAATAGTATGAATAAAGCTTTTAAAATAGCTGATCGACTTAAGTCCATATTTTCAAATAAAAACATTTGCTTGTAGGCCTACATAGATTTATATTTGATTAAAATTAGAAATAAATAGACTTAATTTTGTACCGGTATGTTCATGTGTTAAAGAATTAGGTAGATCTTGAGTTAAATATAGATCTAGATGTAAATCTAAACTATACAGTAATCTAGAGTTAAATATTGGCTTGGATAGAGTTCATTGCGTGACCTTTTTAATTAGATGTACGCTATGAATGAAACTATTAGAATATATCTAAACACGGCTTCGCGAACGAACGCATGAAAAATGCTTTCGAAAAACAAATTTCAATGTTAATTTGAATAAAATATGAAATGAATGGACTATAATAAGTGTGTTCATGTGCTAAAGTATAAAACTATCGTTGCGAAGAGAAGTTCTATCATCTTAGAGTTTTTGACCTAGGGACGTGACTTCATTTCACGTTCGCTGTGCTAGGAATAGAGCGATGTGTAACATTTCTTGAAATGTCTAATGAACGAATATGCGTAAGGATATCTACGCTTGCTGATATAAAGAACGAACTTATGTAAAAAGCCTTTTGAAACACAAATTTGAAGCTTAATTTTGTTAAATAATAAAATCATTAGACTACATTTTGTATTTTCATGCGTCAAAGTAAAAACCTATAAGCGCAAAGTGTATTTCTTAAAATTAGATCTAGATCTAAATCCTTTCGATCTTTTTCTCATGTCAACATTTTAAACAAAGCCTAGATCCATAAAATAGTATAGTTGTAATAGACTTGGTCAACTGTATTTTTTTAAGGGTCTTACGTTTGTTTTAGGGCTACAATACATACACTACGGCCTACGTTAGTACCCAAGGAACATTTCTGCCAAGTTTTATCAACATTGGTCAAGCGGTTTTGATTTCCATTCGGCTCATTCATACATACATACATACATACGCCTTACTTATCCTTTTATATATTATATATATATATATATATATATATATATATATATATATATATGTGTGTGTGTGTGTGTGTGATAGAAGCATCTGAAAAGTAGTCTTACATGTCCAATGAAATTCATAGTGGTTTCCGGATCTGGCATTTCACAATAAGTTTGTGGTCTCTTTTTTAAATGTATTTCTTTAAATGGGGGAAGGAGGGACGACCTGATCTTGTGGACTAAATCCTTATCAGGCTTCTCAAGTCAACGCGGTAATTCTTATCTTATCTTACACAATACAGACGTTACTTCAAAAAAGAAGATGATTACGTCCTACGCGTCATGCATTCAGTCATGCATATTTACCAGTGACTTAAATTCTGCCAAGTCACTGGTTTTCCTGGCTAGCTCAGGCAAACCATTCCATGCTCTAATGGTACTAGGGAATAAAGAGCATTGGTACAGATTTGTCCTAGCATATGTGATGAGGAATGTGCCTTTATCTTTGTGTCTTTCTGAGTATTTTATTAAGTTTTGTTTTTGTATTTGGTTCAGTGTTTTGTGTATAATTGCTACTTTACTCATAAGTCTTCTATCCTGAAGGCTTTTTAAATTTAGTGATTTTACTAAAGTTGTTACTCTAGTGAAATGTGAATATTCGTTTGTTATGAATCTCACTGCTCTATTTTGTGTCTCTTCTAGTTTCTTAATGTTTTCTTGATTGAGGGTTCCCAAACAGAGGATGCATATTCTATTATTGGCCTAACCAAGGTTAAATAGCATTTTAGTTTTATATTCTTATTTGATTTATAGAAATTTCTTTTAATAAACCCAAATGCTTTGTTTGATTTTTTTATAGTTTCATGAATATGGGGATTCCATGACAGTTTTTCATTTATTATAACACCTAGGTATTTTGCGTTTTTAGTCTGTGTTACTGGTTTACCATGAATAAGATAAGTGAAATTAATTTGTTTTATTTGTTATTTTGTTATTCTCAATAACTGACATTTTTCTGGGTGGAAAGACATGCTCCAATTTGATTCCCATTTCTGTAATTCATCTAATTCTCTTTGTAAAATTTCTGTATCTTGTGTTGTTTTTATTGTCCTATATATTATGCAATCATCTGCAAATAATCTAACTTTTGTTCCTGAACTAATGCGATTTGGTAAATCGTTTATGTAAATTAGAAATAGTAGTGGACCTAAGACTGTTCCTTGGGGTACACCTGAGTTTACTGTAGCAAAAAGACTATGAACATGGAAGATTGTATAATTATCAAGCATTTCTGTTCTTATTTGTGTTAATGACAATCTATAAATTGTTTGTATCCAGCTTAAACTACATTTTCAGTCTAGTACTATTTCTTTCCATTCTTTAAGACACCAAACAAAATAATTTATTACCATTAACTTTTTTGGTATTTTTTTAATGACTTTTGCGTTATTAAGTAAATAAAAAAAATTGTACAAAGTTTCAGCTTGATCCGAGACTGGGTATGAGAGAAATTACTTGTACTAACTTTAGGCCACATAGAGTGAGCTGATATAAATTTGTAACAACATATCCAAATGTATATCTTGAGTCACTGTAAATAAGTAGTTGCTACTTTCACTTCTTTTTATTTGGTACAAAGTTAATTAATTGAAGTAATGAATCTCGACAATAATACAAGAAACCTAGTCTACATTTGTGCATAAATACATTAAAAAATATATAATCCACCTCATCCGAATTATTAATTATTTGTAAATATTATTTGAAACAAAAAGTTATAATTGATATAATGTAAATAAACACTACTTCAACAATTCTTTTTTGTTCTTTTTGTTTCTACATTTTTTACCTATATAATATATACAAAATTCCCAAGTCCAGTCGACAAACGTTTCAAGTAAGTGTGACTATACATCATAAATGGATAATTCAATTTGGAATAAGTTAGCAGATTCCTGTCAATGATATATTTAACAGGTAAAGTGTTCTTATCTCAGCAACTGACTAACAATACCAGTTTAGATGGCTTATATTAATTAACTTTGCCTTATTATGCTGTGTAATAAATTATTCAAACTTTAAAATAAATTTTCGTTTTGTTGCCAGACAGAATGTATATAAGCATTGTAAAAATGTATATCTGCTTAGATCTTTTTTTTTAGACAGAACTGTTTGTTCAGACATTGCTTTAAGTTCCTTGTTTGTGGATATTTCAGTAAACTGCTGCTGTATTGATTTGGATTCATCTGTGTTTTGGATATGAGTTTCCATGTGCAAAAGGTTCTATACACATTCGGGAAAAATCTGTATATATAATTCTTAAAGTAGCCCAAACATGCAGGAGACCACCACACACATATGATTGGACAGGCTTTATGAGGCTCTTTATGGGGGATATTAAATATACTAACGAACATTAATTAAAAAGCTTCTAGTACCTAGACTCTAGATCTAAATACATGTAGGACTACAGCCAGAGTTTTTAAAACAAGGTTACTAAGACAGTTTGTGTGAAAACACTCACTCAAAAATGGGCCCTCGAAATGATCCACCCAGGCAGGTAAAAAGGCAGGTTTCAATATTTTGGGAAAGAACATCAGAATGAAATTATATAAAAAAAATGACAGAGAAGAATTGAGAAAGACGATTGACAGATCTTGTGTGGTCCCCCAGCGGTCCAGTAGACCAAAAGATTGATAAAAGTGAAGTTAGATGCGTACCTGACCTTTTAATTGATATTGATATAATTGATATAATTGTTTTTTAAAGAGTCAATCTCTTATTCAAATCCTCAAAAAAATAAATAAATAACATGTCCGCAAAAAAAAAATTATTTTACTTTAGTTAAGTGTACTATAGTAAAAATGTAACGCTACAGTTCCGCCCAAAATGTATTTCAAATAGCAACCACTCTGCTAGCGATAGTATATGGACATGAAAGATTGTATTGTTGTCAATTCTTTCTATTTGATGTTGTTTGTGTCCCTAAGCCAAAGACGGAGACTTATACAAAGGGGAATAATTAAGCTTTTACCACTACTTCAGTGAAATACTATTTCTTTCTTTTGTTTTATATAATAAACAAAGTAATTTATTGCCAATAGTTAATTAACTAATGGTTATTTTTTTTAAATGTGTTCTTATGTTGTCTACTAAAAGAAATAATTGTGCAAAATTTCAGGTCCAAAATTAGCTGTCGGAGAAATAACGTTTATAAGCTTTTGGTCAGACAGATACATAAACAGACAAAGTGAGTTCATATAAATGTTGACAACCAAATAATGTTACTTTGCCATTATAAAATTTAATCATTTAATCTCTAAGTAGACTTACTATTTAAAATATCTAGTACATAATAATTTTATAATATAATACTATATAAGCTGACGTAACTGTCACTATATTAATTAAGACAAAGAGTTTTTCAAATCTTCATTCAAACAAAAACATTAAACTACATTGTTGAGAACCTGGTCCAGAAGGCTAAAAAGCGGCCCTTGCGGGTCAACTACACCATCAGCAGTATTAAGAAGTCCGTAGACTGGTCCGCCAACAATGGGCAGCTGGCCGGCAAGGTTTTGAATGGTTCCCAATGGGTTGTTCACCAAGTCTTGGGCAAGTCCACCGACGATCGGAAGTCCGCCAGCAACATCTGCAACGGTGTTGAGAAGTCCGTTGGTTAAAGGTCCAACAACGGGGATCTGTCCAGTAACGCTTTTCAAAGTGCCGAGAGGATTTCTGAGCAGATTTTGAGGAAGTGGTTCAACTTTGTTGACCAAGCCACTTACAGTTCCCTGCAGGACGTCTCCGACTAGTGGAAGATTTCCCAGCAGCCCTCGCTTGGCTATGTCATTCTCAAGGTTCTCAGATAAAGCTCTAGGGTGCCTGGCGTAGGACATGGCTGATCCAACTACAGCACTAGCCACAACTAAAATGATGACTTGAAGCATCTAAAAAAAATATTATTAAAACATGTAGGCAGTACAAATAAGATTGCATTTTTATTAGCGAGAGAACTTAACTACTGTATATATATATATATATATATAAAGTCATAAAGTCTTTTTCTTCATTTAAATAGCAGACGTTTTACACTTTTTTTCAATATGTTATATTTGGACACACAAATTTATAGTGCCAATGTTAAATACTAGGGTAACTAGGCTATCGGATAGGATGCTGTCTAGATCCTGATGTTTAAGTCTTGATCTACGATTGGTGAACAAAACGAATTGTCTCTGTCTGAAAAGGAGCAATTTGTAATCGCCCTTTCTTTTCTTATCTCTCACTTTCACTTTGAATTGCTACATGGACTTCAAGTATACTTTTCAGACCGTCGTCTGCTCCAACCTGTCCAATCTCATAACTCCTTCCAAGTCGTGTTGACTTGTGTTTGGATTAAGATTTTTAATATTCTACATTTCCAACAGAACGTAGAAGACGTAATGGGAATTTTCACACTTACCTAAATGCCATATGTTTATATAATTCTCTACGTCGCCCAACCATGCGGGGCACCACGCACCCTCAGCGACTCTCTAACCTTCTTTTCCCTCCCGCACGCACCCACGCCATCCTCGCTCTCCAGGCATGCGCATACAGTCGTTTGCCCTAACCCACCCCATTTGGACAGCTTTGTCTTTCAGAAAGTGTTCACCCGTCACTAAATAGCGGCGTATGCTACGCCGCGGATCGGCTAGTGGAATATAATAATAATAATAATAATAATAGTTATAAGCATAATAATGATAATTAATATTATTATAATTATTTTATATAGCGCTACTTTCATGCTTATAACATGCTCATTTGTGGACCAGTGAGGGTAGAGGGTATCTGGGACAAGGTTTTCCGTGCTGCCTTTAGGCGCTCAGGTAGGCTACAGTAAAAGTCACAGTTGTCAACTAAATATAAACGATACTTCAATTCCTGACAGTTGTTCGTCGTATAAAATTCGTATTCGTAAGTCGTATAATGTAAAAGTAATTATCTTCTTTTTCGAAGTAACGTCTATATAACATTAACTCTATAACGATTAAAGAGACATACCTTTTGAAGAATTACGAGATGTTCGTATGAAAAACAAACCTCAGTACTGACTGAAACTCTGGTATAAGCTTCCACAAAGTTCCTATGGTATTTATTGTAGTTGTTCAGTGTAATTAGTGACTTAAGGTGTCAGTGTTAAGTGTCGTTGATCTGACAGAGGGCGTGAACTTATGACGTATGGTAACGACTAAAAATAATTATCTCTGTCTCCTGGAGATACTTTGTGTGAAATAATCAGCAGCTGTTTCAAGAGATGAAGTTTTGAGTCGTAATTTGATACAAAATTATGTTGTTATTAAGTTGCTGTTTTTGTTGTAAATGCTGTTGTTTCGCACTCGTGTTTTTTGTTCTTAATTTGATGTATGTTTCTAATGTTGTTGTAGTGATGTTGACGTTGTGTTCTTATGATGTTTTATGATGTAACTTTGCAGTTCTTATGATGTTTTTGTGGTGATGCACTAGTTTTGGGAGTTGTTGTAGTTTTGTTGCTGAGCTGTATTTTTCATAAGTTTTTTTGTTATGCTTTAATAATGTGTTGATCTATTAATATGTTATAATTACATTGTTGTATTGCTCTCATTGTGCTACAAAGAGCAGGGTTCCAGGACATCCGCTCTGTTATCAGCAGCAGACGCCTTGGCTGGATTGGCCACGTTCGCAGAATGCCAGTAGGTAGACTACCACAAGATATAGATCTACTATATGGCGATCTTACTGAAGGCAGGAGAGCTGCTGGTCGCCCACTTTTACGGTATACAGATGTATGCAAACGCGACATGAAGCTATTAAAGATCGACACTAGCAGTTGGAAAAAAACAGCGTTGGATAGATCCACATGGAGAGAGAGCATAGGAGACGGGTCTCGGATTGCAGATGCCATACACAACAGAGGCAGAAAGAAGGCTGAAAATGCAGCTGGGCCTGGTGATTTTATATGCCCAACCTGCCACCGCAGCTGTGTATCAAGGATTGGCCTCTTTAGCCACACAAGAAGTTGCAAGGGGAAAAGATCGTCTCTCGAGACGTAAAATGCCAATGAGTATTGCTCTCATTGTGGTATTCTGGCGCAGTTGATCATCACCTTCTGGAAACTGTATTCGAGTGAGGGTCTGGGTGAGACCAACCGTCATGGTAGGCCTGAACACTAAACTGCGTCGTCATAACTCTGTGAGCAAGGTAGATTAAAAGCTCAATACCAAGTCGTGCAGAACCATTGGTCTAAACTGCCCACAGGTTGCTACGTTGCAGGTCAGTGTTCATGGTTTCTAAGACGATTGGTCTCGCCCTGAGCGACTCAAATTCTCTCATACGATAAAAAAAAATAAAACAAAAAAGCAACCCGGCTGTTGCGAGTACTGCACGAGTACTTATGAATTTTTTGTTGTTTTTTTTTTAGGCCCTTGTTGTGTTTTTACCTATTGGCTAATTTTTAATTCACATTAACGTAGCATAAATCTACAGCCCATCTTCAAAAATGTATCTTAAAAAATCCTTAATTAAGCATGTTTCTGTGAGTTTCGAAGTACGTTGTGACTCTGTTGTCTGACTGTTTTTGCGGATACCTGTTTCTGTATATTTGTATCTAATGTTTTTCTCGGTGTGAGTGTGTCTGGGTTTCTACGATTGTTTGTTTCTACGTGTGTGTATGTGGCTGAGCGGTAAAGCGCTTGGCTTCCGTACTGGAGGTTTCTGGTTCGAATCCTTGTGAAGACTGGGACTTTTATTTCGGGATTTTCGGGCGCCCTTGAGTCCACCCAGCTCTTATGGGTACCTGACATTAGTCGGGGAAAAGTAAAGGCGGTTGGCCGTTGTGCTGGTTAACCGTGGGCCACAGAATCAGATGACCGTTACATCATCTGCTCTATAGACCACAAAGGGGAACTTTACTTTTACAGGATGTTTGTGTAGTGTGTATGTCTTTCTGTGTCTCTATCTATATACCTCTGTTCGTGTCTGTGAGTCTCGTCTCACTATATTTATTATACATGTATCTGTATGCGAATTAGTGAAAATAAATATAAATAGTTATTTCTATCTTTTCTTCTTAATGTTCATGCCCTAGATGCGCGCTTTGTTTTAGAACCTCTGCTTCACCATTTAGTGAGAATTCGTCCAAGAGAATATCACATGACGTTGTGCAAATGTCACCAAATATATGTCTAAGAGTAGTACTAATAACGTTTGCGTTGTCAAGTAAGTCGTTCGAGTAGTCTTGACACTAACACCTTTCAGCCTTCATCAAATCCTACACAATATATAAGACGTTAGTTCATAGTCAAAAGATTTAGCTACATTTTAATATAACTGCTTTGCTCAGTGCTTATTGACTTTCGTGACCTAATTTAGACTTGTTAAGGCCCTTAGCTATTAAGATATGGGGCCCCTTTGTAGTCAACACAAGGCGATTTAGTTTATTTCTTTTCCTTGAAAACAATATTATAAGGCCCCCAGGGCATGTGACGCCCCCCCCCCAATCTGTAGCTTATGTTGCCTAAATAGATCAATCAAGCGCTATTTGATTTGCTTTTTATCACGGTACAAAGGTGCTGTCGCGGTAATATCTAGCAACCCATCTTCAAAAATGTATCTTAAAATAGATGATCTGCTGCTAAGTATAGCTCCAAATGAAGCTTGCTCCTTTGACGCTTACATGCCATAGAAGGTTATTAAAATATGTGGATTTGGTGAACAATTTGGTTACAATCAATTCAGATGTCATGGACTTAATGAAATGACGTAGCATTAGTGAATATCGTAAGTTAAGACATTGAAGGTTTTTATTAACAGCGCATGAGCTAACAAAAAAAAAATTATTGAGAGAAGAGAGAGAATCGATCAATCGTTTCCATTTCTCTTTATGTTGCAATGCTTATCTCCCCTAAGTTTAGTCTTTTTTTTTTTAAATCTAAAACAAACTTAATTACGACTAAATGATTAATTAATTTTTCTTTTTATATGCAGACATCGACAATGGGCAAAGGATCAAAAAATGAGGAAAAGATACCACACAGAGAAGACAGACAGAAAGGAGGAATCAGGTAAGAAAAACTCTGACATTTATTGATATAAGCACATTCATTTAATTTTTGTTTAAAGTACTATGTTATGGACATAGCCTACAACTTGAGGCTATTTAGATTTAAAGTACTCTAAATGATTTCGAGAGAGATTTAGAGTAAAATAGTTCCATTCATAGCCAAAGTGACATCGTATGATGAAAGATAAAAGATGATTGCCAACTAGATTTATCTAAATCTAGATCTATAGATTTTGTTGACTCCACATAGCGCACTGGCGGATCCGATCCCCACTGGGGGAGCTTGCAGCGCTCCCCCAAACCCCCTAGTTGTCAAGAGAAGGCCTCAACGCGGCTGTTTTTTTGTGTGTGTTGTTTTTCGCCATAGGTTGAGAAACACTGCTTTTTTTTAACATTCCAATAAATATGCTTAGGGTTAGGGTTTACTGGGGATTAGGGTTAGGGTTTCGAAAAAAATCGCCTCCGAAGTTCTGGATCCGCTAGTGATATAGCGTCCGTTTACAAAGCTTATGGTCTGTTTGTTTGTCAGTCTTTCTGTTATTTCTCCCACACCCAATATCGGATCAGGCTGACATTATGTCGCTTACTTCATATATAAATATGTAAAAGCATTTAAAAAGCGATCACCCAGATAACCCATTCATTCTCTCCTGACCCCTTTCCAACTGGGCCAGTGAAAGGACCATAGCGTTTTGAGAAAGCTAAAAGCATTATATGCAAAAAAAACAAAAATAGTTGACAAGATTACAAAGAGAGTTGTTACCACACAAACCCAGAGGAGTATTCAAGCTATTGTCTTGTTTTGATCGTTTAAAGTAATAGAATTAAAAAAAAAATCATTTGGCGTTTCTTTTTTTAATTTCAAGCAATCAGGACAACACGTAGTCAATAAGACTAAGACTAAGACTGCTTTATTGATCTATATGAAAATGTGTTGTGATTACAAGGACTCTTTTCTCATATAAAGACAAGAACACAATAAGACTCTACTAACTTTTCAAGAACAGAGATTTGGAATATAGAGCTCCATTGAAATCAGAGCTGCGTTAACTGATAACCTAATGAAGTAGCACGGCAACCTTTCAGCTACGTAGATCTCTCAAACAATTTCACTTAATCTATTGGAGTACCCAAAAGCGCATTGAGCATCCATAAGTAGGAAAGTTGCGATACATGGATCGATCAACAGCCAAATGAAGCGCACTTTACAATTCGATCACACAACTCGCTTTATAATTGGTTATTACTGTTACATTTTGTCCCTAATCCTAACCCCAATGTTCTAATTCTCTACATTGTTTTACTTCACAATGGTTACAAAAAGTTATGACGGGTTAACGACCTGTGAATTCACATTTCGATCACAGCAAAATGACTGATACGTTCCCTGGTCATGGCCACATTCTTCAATTTTTTCTAGTCTTGGACGCTGACTGCAGATCTTGAGAGGAGGATCCTAGCAATGGAATTGAGATGCTACAAAATATCCTTGGTATCACATTTAAAGACCGCATACAAACGAATAGATAAGAGACAGGGTTATTATTTCAGCGATTGGAACCCATGATTACCTGCTAAAGCAAACTAAAACGCTATAGCCATATTACAAGGTCTTTGGGGCTCGCAAAGTTTTTCCTTCAGGAAACAGTACCGGGAAAAAGAAAGAAGGAGAGGCAGACAGACAAAGCGATGTGAAGACATTGAAAAAGATTATATTCAATAGAAAAGAAAAAGGGGAATGGAGAAAGACGGTCGACCAATCTTGTGTGGCTCCCCATCAAGGTGAAGTTGATATCAAAGCGCTAATGTCACTCTTGTCAACATGCAAGCCTACAAGACGAGTAAAAGTCACAACGGTTTACGAGCAGGGTGTCATGTGCCCAGCACAACGACTAACCTCTATTACTTTCCCCAACTAAAGCCAGGTACCCATGAAAGTGAGGTAGAAATCCCCAAACACCGAGAATATATGGAATGGTATTTATGGATCGGCTTAAATGGGAATGCCCTGGACGATTTTGATAACCAGTCCGCCCCTGACAGTAACACTACAACCCAAACCACGAAAAGTAGCGGGCGATTTTTTTTAAATAATGCAAATCAAGGGCAGCTAGCAGATATTGTAATAAAGTTTTATAGTTTTTGTCTAGTCACATCCCTTGGCAAGAGTCTTTATTTGTTTTTCTTACTCCGCATAATCACCTGTGGTCTTTTGTACCACACACCCGGACATGCTACCCTGCCTTATAGTGGCGCCCGGGTGGAAACAATCGTAGGAGGAAACGATTAGGCTAAAGGGTAGCAAAACAAGGCTCCTGTGGGGGGGGGTTGTCTAAGGGGGTGCGAGAGAATCCTCATTGCACTGCGCGGAGTTGTAAAAAAGTCCCACAACCTTTTCACAACCCAGGCGCTGTTCCTCGAGGGCCCGTTACATAAATGGCATGTCCCGCATGGTTAGCCTGTTATAGAAAAGGAAAATGGCGGGGGTCTTAGTGTACGCGGCCTTTTGCCACGAGTCTGACCCACCCGCCAGAAAGTGTACACTGTTCTTATTCAGGTCGGTGAGTTTAGAGTTCCAAGAATCGAAGACTTAACTGTACCTGACAGTTTCAAGAAGAAGAAGAAGTACCAAAGACGATGTGTCCCATTCCTCTTTGTTATTTTCCAGGATAAGTCTCTTTAATTGACAGGTGATGTACGATCTTTTGATTCTTGACGAAGACATCTAGTGCAACTAAACCAATGTATGCGTATAATTTTTATTTGAACATGAAGAAAACTAAACTGAACTGTCCCTTTTATTAACAATAGAAAATTCCTTGGACTTCTTTGTGGATTTAGGATGCTTCTATGATTTAAAAAAAAATAATTCTTTAGACTCTTGAGGTGTCCCTATTTTGACTGAAAGATATTGATGTTGGTGTCGCGACTTCCTAATATTCTTTATGATAATTAAATCAAGAGACATTTTCACTTCTTCAACTTCTGTATCTGTTATGAATCATCTGCATAGTGATAGCTTTCTTCGACACGTTCATGATCTCCTTTGTTTTCAGTGCTCTTATCAGGTTTCTCCTTAAATGATAGGAATAATGAAATAAACTACCCTTTATATACCAAGTTACTTCCTTGACATTGCGAGTGACTCCGCTCGGAAAGTGTTAACAATATGTGTTGAATGCATACAAGAGGATCACTAGCTTATAAGACAACGTGAAAAGCAAGATTACATGCCAGTAACGTAATATTTAATTTATTTTTTTAAATTTTCGGACACTCATTTGGGTGACCCATGAAGGGGGGGGGGCGGGGGGAACTTCAAATTCTCCCCCTCCTCATCGACCCTAGCTATGCCACTGTACCCCCAGGATCTAAAAATAAAATTGTTTTATTATTATTATTATTATTAATATTACTTATTATATGTGTCCGAAATCGACAAACCCACTATTGCTTTATTTTATTTTTTTTATTATTGTCACAGATGCTATTATAGATTTAATTATATTTAAAAGCTTGTATGTAAATTAGTATTAGAAAACCCTAACAGAGCCTCAAGAATTACCCAAAAGGTCTAGCCCCTTAACAGAGCCGCAAGTTTAACTCAATGACGTCACAATGATTGTCGCAAGTCTATTGGTTGATTTGAAAATAAATATTCTTTTTTAAAAGAGTTAAGTCAGCTGACATAGGACGCGCAAAAAGACCAGTCTAAGTTTTGCTTTGGAAGCGATAGGTTCGGTCTCTAGTGTGTTCTATAACAGTATTGAAGAAAGAGCCTTAATATTGTATTTTCATTTTTAATATGTACCTTGTACATAAGCTGTACTTAAGTTGTATTTGAATAAAAGTTTCTAGTGTTTTATTTCTATGAAGAAGTTATTCAATTTAATTCCTAGATCATCTGTGTTCATAATTGTATCTAGTTCAAGTTAGACTCCCCGGCACCACACTCATCATTCAACATAGAAGAATACAAGTTGTGACATTTAGAACTAATGAGTGTGACAATTATATTTTATTATGGTCTGTCTGTCGGGTCTGTCGAGTTAAAATTACCAAACTGCAAAAGCTATTAAGAAATATAATTGTCAAGCAATCAGGACTAGGTGGAATGGCAATATTATATCTTGCTCTGCTTTTATATCTTTTCCTTGGCTAGAAGGAGTCGATAACAAGTTTTGTTTTGTTTTTATTTGTATTTAAGAGATAAAACAAAATCTACGTCATTTTGGTTGTTTGAAATTGATCTTTATATATATATATATAATCTTGAAATGATATATATTTTGCACTTCAATTTTCCTAACCAGAATATCTTGACGTCTGTTAGATAGCTAGTTTAGTTTATTTTAGAATTGCGCACTTTTTGGTACCGACTTTGAACGCACATTTTATGACGACACAGACTGTAGGGTTAGAGGTTAAGTTTGACGTAGAGGAATTCAGTTACCGCTAGACTCTCAAGAGGATTAGACATCTTTTATAGACCGACTAGACTGTGACCCATTCTGTAAATAAAGTTATTGCTAAAGTTCATCTCGAAGTAAACCTAGTCATTTGAGTTTTGTTCCTGTGAGTATTTGTTTTGTGATGGTCACTGTCGAATTCGCATATGTAATTACATCGATACAAACTATACCCAAGCACCTAGTATCCTGAAGCAACTTAGAAATACTTCAGTTACAACTAATTCAACACAACAAAGGAACCATTACAGTGATCATTACACGTCTCATCCGTGTCTGTGTGTGTGTACTAGCCCGTCTACGTTCATTTAAAACATGTGCTGAAGCATTTCTTACGTTTTCAGAGACGATCTTTTCCCTTTGCAACTTGTTGTGTGACTAAAGAGGCCAATCCTTGATACACAGCTGCGGTCGCGGGTTGGGCATATGTAATCACCAGGCGCCGTTTTATTGCAAAAATAAAATGAAATAACATGTAACACGAACGAAATAAGTGGAGGCAAAGATTAACAAACTACTTGGCTGATAATATCTGATGGTTTATTATTTTGGTCTACATGCTAGTAGCATCACTGTACAGTTTCTTCTTTTTTTCGTCTATACATGCATTGCTGTTAGAATGAACCGCCAAGGAGTCCATCACTCAGACCTTGTACAGTACCCAGCACGTTACGTGGATTGTTCGAGTTATTTAAATGACTGTAACACCCTTCCAGCCAATGGTAAACTCCCAAGCAAGTTATTGACAGGACTTAATAGACCGCCAACTATTGGAAGACCATTAACAATAGATGTCGGTGTGTCCAAAGTTTTGGCCAGATTTAGGGGAAGAATACGCCTGGCAAAGTCTTCTTCGCTTTCAGATTCTCTGGGATTCCTTGGGAAACTCAAGACTGATCCGAGAGCGAGGCTCATGACGACAAGGCTGACGACGTTAAACATCTGGAAAAATATATTTTAAAAAAGCAATAGAAAAGACATTGAAAAAAAAAAAAGAATACTTTAAAAAACAAAGGTTATCTTATAGGTCTTATCGCCTTTTTCTGCTAAAAAAAACAAATTAGTTAATCAGTACTAAATTATTAACTAATTGGTTTTTTTAATGGATTCGTGTACTGTCATCGACTAAGAATTACTTTGCAGAATCCCAACTTTACCCGGGATTGGAAGTGGAAGAAAAACGTGCCAAAACGTGCCAAGGGTTTTAAATCTATCAACACATCTACATCTCTCATATAAGTAACAGTTATTTCCTTTATTTCGATATCACACAAAATAATTAATCCCCAGTAATAAATTGACTAATTGGTTGTTGTTTTTTTCATTGATTCGTGTCTTGTCAAGCTCAATGAATAAGTATGCAAATAATTGTGAGAGAAAACTACGATCAACTTTTTTTTTACCAGACAGACAGAACGACAGACAGAGTGAGCTTATATAAGCTATCTTTTTAAGAAAAAAATATTTCAAAAACAAAAACTTAAAGATAAAAGCAGCTAGAAGACCTGGGCAACTCTAATGGTCGATATTGTGCAGACGGGTTTCGTTCATGTGGTTTAAAACTAGAATGATTAAATAGAGGCGGGAGTACCTTTTTCATTTATACGTTTTGTATTTTTCAGTTCTCCTTTTAAATCAAATTAACATTATTTGAGTGTATCTGATAGAGCAGGGTTGGGCAAATTACGTACCGCAGGCCACATGCGGCCCGATGAAGTGTTTTATGCGGCCCGCGAAAACCTAAAGAAATCATTATAAATATCTATAGAAATTATTGAAACTTTTGATTCGTATCACTTGTAATGGGGAGACTAAAGAAACATTGTCTCTAAACGTCTTTTTAAAGAGTTACAAAAACGAAGATTATATTTAATAGCAATACTATATAATATTATACTATACAATACTATATAATTCATCATAAGTCCTGGCCAGTATTTATTCAATGCTATGGAGAACTGTGTTTGAAAGAGTTGGGTTGGCTTGTACAAGATGGCAAGGGTAACAACTGATGGAGAAAAACAACCTTTTTAATAAAATAAAGAAAATATCCCAACCATAAACTAGTAACTGGAAAGTTTACTCAAAGATACATTGAATACACACTGTTTAAGGATTTCAAATATAATATATTACCCTTGGGGCAGGGGTCGGCAACCTTTTGAGTCGGAAGAGCCAAAAATCACAATTTACACTATTTCAACGTTTCTAAAGAGCCACAACATTTTTTCTTTCCAACATTTCGTTAAGAATTATTTAAACTGACGATGTTAGAGTGCTTTTAACAAGATGCTGTTAATAATCTTAATTAACAAATTCATGTACTCAACTATCTAGTCCGGAAATGTTTGGACACAAAGCGCTTCTTGGTGTATTATACAGTGAAACGTAAAAATGTCATGGTTTAATTTTGCGCCAAAGAATCGAAGTTGTCCCTTTATTTTTTCTTACTTTTTCATACTTCTGGCTCCATCAGTTGCTATTGAAACGATTTATTTATATCGAGTACAAGGAGCTGAGAGATAGAATCAAATCAATAAAAGATTTTTTTTCCAATAAAATAGATAATATTTAAGCATGGAACTAAAGAGCCGCTGCTTAAAATCTAAAGAGCCGCATGTAGCTCGCGAGTCACAGGTTGCCGACCCCTTTTAAAGGGCCTTCCCCAGGCATAGTCAAAGTATGTAGCTGCTAAGGTCCATGATTGTTTAAGGTCTCGCACAGAGACTATAGTTTCATACTACAGAGAAGGAATAGCGAAACTTGTATAGTTGTACACATTGTTATTGTTCGAAGTACACTAAGTCTTTAATAAATTGCATAATTTTAGTTTTTTTCCTTTATTTTGTATATTTTTATATTATTCGGGGCCACCAAATTCACTCCGCCTATGGCCTCCAATTATCCAAGGCCGGCCCCGACTGGCAGTTCCAAAAAGTATGTAAAGATTTGGAAATAAAACATTCTGATGTATGGTAACACAGCTGTATTAACTGACCAATCATTAGATCAATATGGAATCTGAAGTAAGAAAGTGTTTGGTCCCTTGATGGACATTGACTGTAACCCTTTCCTAATATTTCTAATGAACAGTTGAAGACTTCATGTTTATCATCCGAAGAATTGTAATGTGTTGTTTGCAAATGACATGTATGTACATCTTTAATCTTTTCAAGCAAAGCATTTGTATAGATATGCGGCCCGCCTAGTCCCTAGTTGGGATCAAACCCGATAGATCTTTAGAAAGAAAATACCTGAAACAAGCGTGGGAAATTACACATTTACAGTACTTTATTTGATGAGTCTTTTACCCAAGAACTGTGTATTTTTTTAGGACTAGTTTATTTCAAGTATCCGGCATTTTTAGATGCACCATTTTACACAAAAAAATAATTGTAGAAATAACAAGGTTACAAAGACAGTTTGTGTGGAAACACAAACTTAAAATCGGCCCCCGAAGTGGTCCACCCAGGCAGGTTTTAATATTTTCAGAAAGAACATCCGAATGAAATTATATCAAAGATAAATGACAAATCTTATGTAGCGCCCCGGCGGTCAAGATATACACCTTCCATGCTTTGATCTCTCAACGTTTGCCTTAAAAAAGCCGATGTTCTACGCCAGTGATGCTCAACCTAATTTGACCTGCGGGCCATTTTAACTTTCGACTGTGTGTCGCGGGCCACATCAACAAAAAGGTACAAAGAATGAAATCAAAATTCACCTGAAACTATTTGAAACTATTAGATCTGGTACTTGCATTAATTAATGGGATCGTTTTTACGTGACTAAAAATATTTTATTCGCGGTTCAAACCAAATAGGCCTTCATAATTGTTTCATAACGCCGCTGTAGATGTTGTTGTCTTTGAAATAGCCAGACTTTCTTTACAAAACAAATATGTTAGCTTATTATTATGTTCCACAAAAAGATGCATTCACTTTTCCTGGTAGATTTTACATTCAGTTTTCCATTTCAAAAACTCATTAACGCACACTCGTTAAAGATCATGGTACAAATCATGAAAAAAAGGGACACTAAGTTAGGTAAAGAAGCATGTTCAACGTTTTTGAAGGGGTCAGAATTTTCTAGTTTTTGTGCCGACGTTTCGGCAGGCCGGATGGAACCACGTCGTGGGCCGGTTCTGGCCCGCGGGCCGTACTTTGGGCATCACTGTTCTACGCAACTGCCACATCCTCTTTTGATGAGTTGGTAACTTAGATATCAAATAGCTTACTCTTTTGTTGGAACAAGACAAAACGTGGAAAGTGGTGCCATCTATTACATTATTAATTGTATTAAATTAGGTCTCATTTATATTGCATGCTAATTAGGTTTTTTCTCTTTAAATACTGCTTGCATAAAACATTTTTAAAAATTAGATTTTGAGCTTTTAGAAAAAAAAACGTAGCCGTTGCATCAGAACTTTGAATGATCTATATTATCGTGATGTCAGATTTTCATTTTCTCTTCTACTTTCTGAGCACTAAACGGGACGGACGGACAGACAGACAGACGGACGGACAGACAGACAGACAGACGGACAGACAGGCCACACAAAACTAATAGCGTCTTTTCCCCTTTCGGGGGCCGCTAAAAATTATATTATTTTTAAAACTTTTGATGATTTTTAAAAGGAATTTTTTTAAAAAAACGTTGTTACTGTAATCACTTGTGAATATTTGTTTGTAATGAATCTCGCTATTTTGTGTCTGTTCTAGTTTCTTAAAGGGGTTGTATTTTCTCCTATTGTCTATGCCTAATTTATCTTATCAGCTGTTGTGAGACATTGGTCCAAAATAATTTTGAGCTAATAAATATAAAAACAAAATTCATGTGAATATATGAATAAACTTGTTTTAGATGATGTCCATTAATTATAGCCACTTTAAAAAATTGATCTCACACATGCCATAAGCATCGTAGTAAAACTAATAATAGTCCCAGATCTCTAAAATCTAGTTAGCATCTGTAATCTATATAATCATAACTACAAAACTCAAATTTAAATACTTACTATTGTAACTATTGAATCAATATAGATCTACTACTAGAATATAGATCTAGATTATAAATATAGTAGAAATAGAATATAAGATAATCTCAGAATTTACTCTAGGATGTAGCTGTTGGCAGTCTAGATCTTAAGTCTCAGACTTAGTCTTGACTTTAGACTAGATTTAAGTCTAGTACACAAAATAAACGTATACGCTGCCTTTGTTAACTTCACCAAGGTCTTCGACACGGTCAGTCGCGATATTTTATGGAGAATTTTGGCCAGGCTACTCTCTTATCCATTCTCGAGCAGTTTCACGTGGGACAAAAAGGCAAGATTAGACACAAAGGTGACCTGTCGATCATTTTCCAATAGAAAATGGCGTGATGCAGGTCTGTGTACTTGCGCCTATTCCATTCGCTATCTTCTTTGGGTCATTGAGTCAAATGAGGCAGCGATAGCAATTAGGCATCTAAACCAGGTTTCGTTTAGACGGCGATGTCTTCATTCTTAGACGCCATCTATCCCATACAAAAACAAAGGAGATGGTTATAACAGAGTTTCTCTATGCCAATGCTTGTGCCCTTATAGCCCAAAATAAACTGATCTCCAGATCGAGTTTAATTCAAATACGCTATAAGCCTCTGAAACAGATGTCTTGTTCCAGAAGTCACCAATTAAAGCCTACTCAGCCCCAAAGATCACCGTAAATGGACAACCCCTTAACGACGTAGACCACTTCACATATCTAGGAATTATAGTATTAAATGACGCCTCACTCACAAGGAAATACGATAACTTTTTTTGCCAGGGCTAGTAGTGCTTTTGGACGCAACTAAGACTACTTGAGCGCTTTCAACCAACTAATATGCTTGCGTTCCACCATGGACTTAGGACGGTAAGACCGAACTACAAAAAAAAAACGAAAGAGAAGAAGTAAAAGAAAGAAATGGAATCAACAGAAAATCTCATTTACAATCGAAATAGAATTAATACTAAGAGAAAAAAGGAAAGAAAGAAAGAAAGAAAAAAAGAGAAAGAAATAGTTGGATTGCAGTAACGAAGAGAAAAATACAAAATGGAGAAATTGCAGATAAAGTAAGAATGATACTCTGTAATAGAACTAAAAAAAAAAAATATAAATAAACAATTTTAAAAGTTACCCTTTGTTGCTTTTCAGTTTTATAACACAGTTTTTATGTTTTCAAGTTACTGACACTGGTGTAGCTGTATGCATCACATTAACACTCAGCTCATTTTATAGCAAGTGAAAATCTCATTTCTTTGATTTAAGTCAGTCTAGCATCATTATCTTGACAGTTGACTGTCACTGTACATGTATTTTAATCTATATACATTTCAACAATCTGGTGTTGATTTACCTTTTAACATGTGGCTAACAGATAATTACCCTCACCACATGTCTCCACATCTGTCCACACTTCCATGGTCTATGAATTTATTTTCCATCAAATGTTGTTGTTTTTTTTTTGAGATGCTCGGAATGCAGTGGTTCTAAAAACTGAAAGCACTAGTAACAAAGGGCTCTAATAGTCCGGGCCCTAGGTCATTAAGGCCCCGGTGTATGTGTTGTACCAAGGCAAGGAGGGGTTTCAATGCGCTTGGGCTCCTGGCTCTTGACCATAAGGGGGCCCAGGTGAACCTATTTTTCAACTACTTTCATTTGAATGTCATTTGTTAAATATAAAGACTATTGATTTTATACTCACCACACATTTGTGTCCTATGGGATGGGGGGCGCACCAACATTTACTTGAACCCTGGCTCTCGGGTTGCTTGCTACGCCACTAGATAGCGTTACTCAGTAATATGGCAGAAGGTTTAAGGTGAATTGATCAATGCCTTAGACATTTTGTATTGCCGTGTCACTGAGACCCAATTCTGATAAGTGAATGTGCTTAAATCAGTGGTCCTCAACCTTTTTGGCCTACCACTCCCTTTTCCTATTTTCTCTTTTTAAAAATCCGCCAGCGCCCCCCCCCCCCTCATCTAAGAAAAACACGTGAGAACAGGGACACAGTGTGAGAAAGCAAATTTGAACAAAATATCATCTATTTGTTAACTTTCATGCTGTCAATAACACTTATCCCGCATGGGAGACGATCGCATGCCAAAAACGATCTTCTTTGGCGAGATTAGAGTAGGATTAGAGGTGCCCCCCGTAAGTGCTATAAAGATCCACTCAGGCGCCATTTCGCCCTCACTGGCATAGAGGAAAGTAAGTACCTCGCAGCAGATAACCCCTGAAAAAGAAATTTGGAGAGCTCTCACAACAGCTGCGGGACAAACGTTTGAGACTCAAAAAAGCCATTTTTGAAGACAGGCGCAAAAGACAGAGAGAAAACTAAAATAGGCCGCCAGCAGACAAAGGTTTTTTCTGCACAAAATGTTTTAAATTATGAAGGTCGCAACTGGATTTGCGTTATGTGAAACACTGCACTCAGCCGTAATCTTCGGAATCGAAGGCAAAAACAGTCAATATTATCATTTTACAAAAATTATATCAAATAATTTACAGTGGTTACACACAAAAATTAATCTCATCGTCCGGACTTTCTTTCAATTCCTAAGGATTACCAGCTTTATTTTTTTATATTAGGGCCTACTGTTTTTTAGGTTTTATAGTACATTTAGTTTTATATTTTTAATATAAACATTACTATTTCTGAATTCATTACAGTCTGACAATATTAGAAATTTCAAGCTTTAAATTAGCCAAAGAAAGGCGAA
Source organism: Biomphalaria straminea (assembly GCA_021533235.1). Classification (NCBI taxonomy): domain Eukaryota; kingdom Metazoa; phylum Mollusca; class Gastropoda; family Planorbidae; genus Biomphalaria; species Biomphalaria straminea. The sequence continues at coordinate 7,935,064 of JADKLZ010005243.1, read as the reverse complement.
GGTCTCCTTTAGTCGCTACATTCAGTCTATTTCTTTTCTTATTCATTAAGTTTGTTACGACTAAATCTAGATTAACCATGTACTTTGATATGTTGATAAACATATATGCATTGTATACCAAAGTTTTGGAATTTTACTAAAACATTTAAATGCAGCCACATCTCTGTTGTGTGGCCAGGGGTACTTAACCTCTTTGGGGGCACCTGCATTTTGCTTAATTTTTTATATAATTAATTAAAAACACTCATTTGGGCCCACCTCAAAAGGGGCCCAGAGGGATTTTCCAAATTCTCCCCCCCCCTGCACACTAGCTACGCCACTGTACGCCTCCTATGTTAACATTCTTTTTTACTGAAGACACAATTTTGTAATATATTTTTTCCTGCAAATCAATCTCAACATCAATAACAAATGTCAATAATTGTCATTTATTTGTTTGTATTATAGGAGCGAATCGTAATTTCTAAATAGATCATTGTTATGTGAATTGCAAAGATATGGGTGTCCTTAGGCAGTAATTAATTTGTCAGCAAACACGTTTTTTAATAAGTTATGTGAGATTGTAAAACTCTTTATAATAGATTTAATATCTTATTTAATATAAAGAAAAAAATGATATAATAAAGGAAAGTTCACTTGTTTCCTAGCAATAGGAGGTTCGGTAAATTCATTAGCGTTAGATGCCTACCATGTAAAACATTTTTGTAGCTGCTTTAAGTCACCGCCAACCATTGAATCTTCCTGTTTAAAAAAAATAATAAAAATTGTATTTAAAAGCTTAACGAAACGAACAATAAAAAGCCCCTCTCAAAATGCAGCGAACTTTAGTTTACAACAAGAGTTGATTGAAATGTATAGGGCGTATATTCTTTTTGAATTAACGTCTGCAATAGATAAGAAAAGATAAGATAAGACGTTGGGGGTTCGATAGTGTAGTTAAAAGTTGTGGGGGGGGTGGATACTGTAGTTAAGTGACGGAGATGATGTACAGTCTGTTCACTTAAGATGTTATTTGCGAGTTTTTAAATTACCAATCTCCAATGGAACAAACAATACTGAATAAACCAACCTTTTTTTAAAATACGCAATAATTTATTCCAGAAATAATGGTACAGTCGACGTCGTCAAGATTCACTACAAGCCGTCTCTCCGTCTCTCGTCCGTTATTCGTCACTAACCTATTTCCGTTCTAACTTTTTAAATGTCGCGTCACTAAGGAAACACCCAATAAAACCCAACTTTTACCCGTCTTACAATTGAGTCATTTCAATATAATAGTTGCAGTAGAATGTCTATATTTTTTTGTTGAATAGTTGAGGATTTTACATTGGAACATAATCCTTCCTATTTGATTATCTTTAATAATATCAAACATACAAGATCGATGAAACTTAGAATAAGGATTAAGTTATAAACAGTTTGCTTTTATTGATTACAAATTTGAACAGTCGCCCTGTTCTATATCAGGAACAATGTCACGACAATAAAACTTCGCTTGTGACATCATGACAGACGAGTTTCAGCTTCATCTGGAAGATTGTTCACATCGTCTGATGAGAAACTTTCTCTTTTTCCTAGTCCATCAATTTTAAGTTTCACGTCGCCGTCTATCTTCGCGTTGATAGAATAAGTATATGTTTCGCTGGTACTAGTTTCGTAATCAACTGGTTTCTTAGCACTGACCACAGACCATCCAATAGCTATGGTCAACAAAACAAGAATGCTGACCTCTCTCATCTGAGAAGAAAAGAAATTTAAAAACTAAAAAAGCAAAACATAAAAGTTTATCTGAAGGAAATAACCCCACACAGTAACAACTATATCTCTAAATATTATAGAACTTATTTCCTCTTATATAAAACCAAGTAGCCACCTCGCACCGTTAGGGCTAGGATGTATTCATCTTCAAATTTAAATGAAGATGTACCGCAAAATCTACGTGAACAACATTTGAAACGTCTAAGACAGAAAAAAAAATAAATAAATTGTGAAATTAATAAACTGTTACATATATTGAGTAAATACTTACTAAAGACGTGACTACAAAAAATCTATTACATTATATCCACAAATATGCTATTACAAATTTTGATTATCCTATACTCTTAAGCGAGCAATTCTTGTATATATATATATATTTATTTAAAAATTTTATTTCGAAAACGGCTCTAACGATTTTCTTTAAAATTTCAAGGTATGTGCGTATTAGTGAGATAAAAATTCTCAACTCATTGGCCACATCGGGAAAACTCGAGTTTGACCGTTATATCGGTTTGAAAAATGTCTCATTATCGAAAAAGTTATATTGGTTTGAAGGTTTTATGAATGAAATTGGAAAATTTATGAATGAAAGTTTTCCATGACGTAAACGGGAAAAACGATGCTTACGTCACTAGGCTTACCTTACTACAATGCAAACTAGAACGAGTTTTGAAGTATCAATGGACCTAATTAAACATTTGCGCACCATCTTATTGAAGATTGATTTATTATAGAACTATGGAAGGAAAGTTATGAAATTAAATGTACCGATGTATGATTAGTTATTGCGTTTTAAGTGCTTAATAAATTGTTTACACTTTAATTGCGTAGAGCGGTGTAGATTTCCTCATTAATCTTCGGATTTGATGTCAAGCCTTATTATAATTATTATTTTGCTGGTAAAATTATGACCATGTGTTCATGCTTCAGTGTCTAATGTCCCGTACCAAAACAAAGGAAATGGTGATTACACAGTTGCTCTACGCCTTACTTTCTCACACTGAACAAGATATCTAGCTAGCTGTCAACGAGTTTGCGTACGCTGCAGCCACTTTTGATTTAACTATAAACCTCAGTAAAAAACTTGGGGTTAGGGCGTGGTGACGAAAGGCCTAGGAGATATCTGAATGTAGGGATGTGTAAAAGCAGTCCATATCCTTCCATGGGCTGTAGCACCAGTAGCACCACTGGGATAGATGGATGGCAATAGCCGGTATGAACTTCTTATAGTCTGACAGTCTGGCTGAGCAGGGCACATATCCCGTAAAATAATCTGAAGAGTTTCTTTAGTGTTCTGTTTGTTCTATATGTAATTGTACATGGCGATTAAATATCAAGTCTATTAAGTCCTCCTACAGTCTAGACAGCGTAAAACTATCGTAGGTCTACTATTATTGGCTTGGAAGAAAGTCTTTGCAGTTTTACCCAATAACTTAGAAATTTGCGTCACTCGATGTTTCGTACTAAAGCCATAATTGAATATACTAATTCCAAAATTAAATGTCTGAACGTACCAATTTACATTTAGAACAAACAGAACACTTAAGAAACTCTTCAGATTAGTAGTCTTTATCCGATCGTTCATTTTCGTAATTATAAAAAAAATCCCGAAATGACTTCGGGTATATAACCTTTCTTATGAAATTATTAAACCGAGCAAGGCTCGGCCACCTGATATTTAATTTTTATAACGACAGATCTACAAATGTTTCAAAAGTGCTTCGACTTTTGCAATATCTCCCAAAAATGAATACTCTTTATGTGTGTGGCCTATGCATAAATAATGATCAGATCTTATTGAAGAAAGCAAGCGAAATAAAAACAAAATCCTTTAAAACAAAAAAATGAGCAAAACTTATCTAAAGGGAGGTTTTCAACACATGCTTCTAATCTCTCAATAATGTGTAAGTTATTTCCTTTGTTTTATATCAAACAAGATAATTAATTATCAATACGTATTTGACAATTTTTAAATTCATGTTTGCTTAGTACAAGGGCGTATCTAGGCATTTTCCATAGTTGGGGTTGCCCGGGGGGCTTGACCTCTTTCAGACAGAACAGTTGGTTCAAGCAGGCTTACACGCCTAGAGTTCGAAAAATCTTCGCTCAACTATTTTGACACTCATACGGTTCAACGGTGCGCTGGTACGCACCAAAAACATTGTTTAAACATTATATTTCCGATATATGAATGTCACCTTTTGTAAAGGCCATTGGAATCCATTCTCTGCGGATTTATATTCCACTGTGGGCAGATATTTCAAGGAGCCAAACAGCACCTCGGTTAGAAACCGACATAATCAGCTGGTCGTAGTTTTCTAATTCTTATGGGGGCCCTCTCTTTGTTTCTCTTTGGGCCCTAAGGTATAGCTTATGTTTCCTGTAGGTAACTCCAACCCTAATCAATGTGATCTATCTTTATCTAGGTGCTCAAGAACAACACAGACAAGGGAGATTAATCTGTCTTATTTGTATTTGATATCAAGAATGTGGTTAATATGTCATCCGCTTCACTTATTAGGAAATGTAAACAAATATCGTACCTTAAGTATTCTGTACTCTTAAAGTCTGGGGTATATAGAGGTATACTACACTCTCTTTTGAGAACACTTATTGTTCAGTGTTACGTTAAACAAATAAGCTCATCATCCTGCTAAAGTACATCAAATAACAAACTCTAGCCACATGTTGGAGATGTATTCACACTACATAGCTAGACATCAAAAGAAAGCAACATTTTAATGGAGCCTAGCCGTCTACAAATACATCTAAAGTATGTTCAATCCTGTTCAGTTTTACCAGAGGGCATATGTATTAAACTCAACACAGCAATGTAAGTAAATCTATAACATGCATATAACATAATAATATGGCATAATAATAATAATAATAACTGCTACCATTATCGACATCGCCGTAATACTTACTCATAACTTAAGAAAAAGTAAGATAGAAAAACAGAAAATACGGGAACCGAGGCTTGGACATAAAGCGTTTATGGCAACTATCCAAAATAACAATATACGCCATTGTTATGTCAACCAAGGGATAATAACAACTGACCTCACAGATACATTCAAAATTCTTAACATGTCTAGGAATGTTGACTTTCAGACGGAGGTACTGGTGCAGACCTGCCACATCACCAGAAAATTCATCAGTGGAAACTGACAAAGGGACAACGATGAATTTTGTTTCACTTTAACGAAACTCGACCCTAACAGCGCAAGAAAATAACTACTCGTTCGTTTCTAATATAGTAACAATAATATAATAATAATAATAATTGTCTACGAATCCGAAGATTTATTAGGAATGCATTATTTCCTGTGGCTACGCAGCCCTAGCAGCGGCCTACATATTTTGCCTCAAACAGCGCTAATATAACCATTTTTCGTTAGTGGTTCGATTTAAATTTTCTTTTTGCCGTTGACGTCTGTCCTCAAATGTGTAAAAGGTATTATTTAGAAACATATTGATAAATATAATATTCAAAATATCTTCAATTCCAAAGATTAAAGATGAGTGCGATGTTTCACAAGACTACACAAGCTCAGTGGCGACATGCTTATCTTTCCACATCTAGTGCAGACAAAGCCGTTCTCCACCGACGGTCTATTTAACTCTTTCTCTCCGTAGTTAGTGCTCCACGTTTTGGAAGGAATTCTTCATTTTTCTCATTACTATTTCACTACCATGTTATGATTAGGCTTCAATAGGCTCTGTTGTTTGTTATCAGGAAATGTATTTGGTGCAGAATTAAAGGGAAATGCATGCTCTTTTTATATAATTCAAAGAAAAGTTTTAAAAAGTAAACATTAATTTAATTTAATGAGGTCATAATGGACGATGGTATCGTCGATTAGGAGAGAAAGAGTTAAGTTTTTTTTTCCGTCTTCTGTCTGTCTTCAGTTAGGGCTTTTCTTTGGGTCTCAAATGCGTATCCGCCCTTTGTGAAAGCTCTCCAACTGTCTTTTTTTTTTAAGAGCCCATCTGCTGCCAACTACTTTCATCTTTGCCAGTGAGGGCGAAATGGCGATAAGACGATTTTAACAACGCTTACTGGGTCATCTCTATCACGCCGTTTTCCTTTAAGAAGATCGTCTTTGGCATGCGGTCGATTCACATTGGAGATAGGCGTCCAACCCAGCGCAAGTGTTGGAAGATATTAGTGCTTCTATACTGCCCTCACCGGTATCCAGCATAACATAGTTGTTTGTAATTTAGTTTTCCAGCGCATGGCCATTATGGTACGAATGCATCTCTAATGGAAACAGTTGGGGAGTCTTAAACGTTTTCGTTAGAGCACTCAAATCTCGGAGCCATACACCAGTGTGCTGAAATCCACTGCTTTATAATGATTGTTTTTGCCTAATGTTTCATACTCTCAGTTTGAGGCGATCGAAAGCTCTGTTGCTCTTTACGAGATGGTTGTTTATTTCTCTGGACAATGACGCTGAGTTTGAACACTGTGATTCCTTGGTAGATCAACAACGTTAAGGAGATGGCTATTCACATTGATCTGTGGATATGGATTAGCTCCCATCAAGGACCGCTGAAGCATGCCCTTTTTTTTAGGTTAATGGACAGACCAAACTCTGCTGCATCCGGAACAATCTATTATAGGCACCAAAATGTATTAGGATTGTTCGAAAGGAACATAAAAGGTTAACCTAGATATTTATTAATTTGTAGTGTTGTGCTGGTTGCCTGTCGATTGACTTCCTGCGGGTAGGCAGGCGCTGATGTGATGAATGGGAGTATGCCACGAGGTGGGCTTATTTCTCTGATATGTGCAGCCCGGTCTTGGGACTTCAGCCTGGAATGCCTTCACTTCTGGTCGGGGATGATGAGTGATTCTCCCTCTATTGGAATGTGGGGAGAGCTGCTGAGATGTGTCTTCAGACAGCAAAACACGCCAACACTGGTATAGGCGGCCGCTACTTCTGGCACAAGTCCTAACCGAATTTAGTTGAGTCGAGAGTATTTTGACTTCTCGCTGAGTGTGAGGCAGAGAGGCATTGTGGTGCGACTCTTGTCTCCGGCTTTATAGGGTCGAGACCCACGCACTGCGTTGGGGCTAACCAATGGTCATTGAGTTTTCGAATTAGATTGTTCAATCGTTTGAATTGGACCAATAGAATTCATAGGTGTTAACTCACCTGACTAGCGAGTGAGTAATAAGAATGGGGGGAGCACACGTTGTGATTACAAGGTTTGAGCTTTGTTCAGTGCCATGAGCGGCACGAAAAATTTGAATGCATCTGTCATGATCTGCCTCTAACTGTTTGGCGCGTAGCTTGGGACGCGTGTAATGTCAGTTAGAGGTCAGTTCTGTATTGAGAAGGACGCGTTTCGTCACACAGACAAAACACACAAAAATAAGCGGCTATTATCCTTATGAGGCACTAAACAAAAAATTAATAAAATTTGATAATTGAAACATTTTTAGGGAACAAGTATATTATATTGTACTGCCGCATTGTTATGGTGTTATAGGATAGTGGCTATATAAAGGTCTATTTTAAAAAATGTGGTTATATTTACAAAGTGCCCTTTTAGCCTTTATAAACAAAAATAAATGTTGTCATTTATTTAGCGGCTACTTGTCTAGAAAATGCACAGTTTATTAACATTTATATTAGTTGTGAACAGTTCTTGTTAATTTTATAAATATATAGGACTTCAGTGATACTGAAAATACACAAACAATTGTCCTTCGTTGTTAACATAATGTAATATTATCTCCCTTACATTTATGTATTGTTTTAAAATTGGTGAATTTTTATGAAAAAAATCGCTTGCTTTATTAATTTTATAAATTAAACGGTTTTGCTTTTAGAAAACACAAAGTAGCCGTTTCACCTTAACTTTTCAAGCCGCATCGCATAGTGAAATAATGTTTTTCATTTCTCTTCTACTTTTTGAGATCTGAGTGTGACAGACGGACATTTTGTTCAAACCTAATAGCTGCTTTTTCCCTTACGGGGGACGCTATAAAGCCAAATCGCTCAATAAAAGAAAGAATAATTGATAACATCATAGGTACAACTACAAACTATTGCGCAGTTTCTCTCGCGTTTGCTTTCACCTATCGGAGGACCTATCCCTTTGAGGCCCTCCACAAAATATCTCTACCGGCTTTCTTCATTCCTGTCTTTAACATTTATTAGAGGTGTTCCCATCGCTTTCTCTGTCTGCCTTTTCTTTTTCCTGGTACTGTTCTCTGAGTAGTTAGCTGATCTTCCTTTGATCCGATCGCTTAACTAGCCCTGCGATGTCTAGCAAAACATATTCCTAACTAAACACATTAATAGATTAATTGTTTTTAAGATATCATTACTCTAAATATCAGGTGGCCGAGCCTTGCTCGGTTGGATAATTTCATAAGAAAGGTTATATACCCGAAGTCATTTTGGGATTTTTTTTTATAATTACGAAAATGAACGATTGGATAAAAACTACTAATTCGAAGAATTTCTTTAGTTTTCTGTTTGTTCTATATGTAGATTGGTACGTTCAGACATTTAATTTTGGAATTAGTATATTCAATTATGGCTTTAGTACGAAACATCGAGTGACGCAAAGTTCTACGTTATTGGTAAAACTGCAAAGACTTTCTTCCAAGCCAATAATAGTAGGCCTACGGTAGTTTTACGCTGTCTAGACTGTAGGAGGACTTAAGAGACTTGATAT
>JADKLZ010005243.1:7884523-7926207 GCA_021533235.1 Biomphalaria straminea | reverse complement strand
GATTGATGGTCCATAGTCTCCCCCCCCTTTCCAACACAAATATAGAAACGCTTATCTCAGCTTCGGGGGAGGCGCGGTGGCTGAGCGGTAACGCGCTTGGTTTCTGAACCGATGGCTCCTGGTGAAGACTGAGATTTTTATTTCGGAATTCTTGGGCGCCTCTGAGTCCACCCAGCTCTAATGGGTAGCCTACCCGATATGATAGATACGATATCCTCTGCTGCAGGAGTGGTAGATCTACTATAGACATTTCCTCTCTAAGACGACGAGATAGACAAATCTGACAAAGTCTTTCATTCATTCATTGAATATTTCTAAATGAAATGTACAGTGAAATGTAATATAGCCAATTCAGCACTTTTTTTTGAGGTCATCAGCTGTGTCAAGCAGAAATGTGTGCTCGCACCTAGTGTTTGGCATAGACGTTTCCAACCTAATTAATTTAACTGGCATCGACATCCCAGAAGGGATATTTATCCTTAAAAGATCGTCTAGAAAAAACTATTCATTGAATACAGATCTTCTGACGTCAAGGAAATTTTATTTTCCTACCCCTTCTTTGAGTATATATATATATAGGCCCTATATATTACATTTCAAATTATTTTCTTGCCAAAAAGTGAAAAGGCCCAAAAATCATTCTCAATTATGGGTTGTTGAAATTAACGACACATGAATGTTTTGATCCCTCAACTGAATAATTTTGCAATTTGTACTTTTAATAATGTCAAAAAGTCTTAAAATTGAAAACAGTTATTCTGTTGATTTCAATTGTTAAAAAGAAAACTCAAAAAAATATTATTTGAAGTCACTCTGACTTATATTTAATTTTTTTGCAATAGGTCCAGAAATATCTATTATCGATAACAGGTTGTTCTCTCTGTAATTAAGGTTTAGTTCATTACTTTCGGTCTACATATTAGCTGCATCCTATACACTTTCTAATTACAATAAGATGCCCTTTGGCAAGACTTTAACCTGCAAATTGGGACTCAGACAGAACCTAAACAGTGCCCAGGACATTACTCGTAGCACCACGTACAAAAGGTAATCCACCGAATAGACTTTGGAAAGCATTGAGAGGGCTGTTTGAAGTACTCTTCCAGCGTACCAGTTACCGTATATTTGCTTGCCCTGGATGTGGCAAAATATGTAGATCACAGCTGGGACTGCACAGCCACGGGAAACACTGTATTCCTCACTGATCTTCGGACTCGAAGACAAGCCTATTATTATTATTATATATATATTTGTAAAATACCACTCTTTCATTTATCAAAAGATCTCTTAAACCGTCGTACAAATCCACATGGAATTTCGTATACAGGTTCATTTTATCTTATAGACAAAGCAAATCCTAATAGCATTAATAGGATAGATCTAGAGTCTTTTTTTTCCCCTTTTTTACAAGGCAATCAAAGAGCAAGGAATATGGTCACGGTCGACAGAAAGATTGAACTGAGACACCGAACAAAAGACATAGAGTGTACGAAGGACTAACTTTTTTTTTTTTGGGGGGGGAGGAAAAACGGCGAAGTGAAAGTGATAGTATAACTATAACTGGCCCAAAATATGAGTGTGTGCATGTGTCGTGGGCGCATTATGAGGTAAAGTTTTCCCAAATAAAGTCAAGTCAAAAAGTCTATGCCGAAAAACAATTGCGAAGCACAGGTTAATAAAACAAAACAAAATATCATATCCGGCTAGTATGATTGTCACGATAAGCCTGTGACGCCGGGGATTGTATTATTTGAATAATATTGACGAAGACGATCTAGGGTTCACTCAAGTAATGCTTTGATAATAAAATACTGGAACCTTTATTTAAATCAAACATAAGTACAGCTATGTACAAATATGTATCAATAAAACTTGTAATAGAACAAAAACATACTTTATATGTAAAAATATTAGTTCTACAAAACGTGACTGTTCTCAAGCGGAATCAAACCTCAACTGATAAGACCAAGCTTTTTTGCCCGCCTTGGAAGTGTCTCTTTATCCAAATCAGCCAATCAGATTTCACTAAGAGTCGTGACGTAAAATTCTGGAACAAACTAAAATGTCCGCTGGACTTTCCGAAAGGGGGGAATGGCCTTAACTTGTGAACAAAACAACAGATGTCTACGTGACAATGATATATAAATGAATAGAGGAATATAAGAATGTAGATGAAATAAATAAAAAAAAGAACAGTCAATATTTAAGTTTTATTTCTGTGGCACATCCTTTAAAAACAATATAATATATATTATATATATCATGGGCGTAGCTAAGGGGGATTGGAGCTCAACCCCCCCCCCCCTTGAAATTAACCCCCCCCCCCCTGAAGGGAGACGAAATGACGTGACTGATTTTTTGCTTTGATTTTTTTAGGTGAGATTTTAATACCATATTTTGGCATTAGGAAGATTTTTTTTCCTTAAGAATCTGAATATAATATTAACTATAATTAGATTTTAAAGGTTTAGTTAGAAAATTAAATTTAATGTAAGACACAAGAGAGTTTTTACATAAATAGAGTTAGAATGTTTTTCATAAAAATCCGGAACAACGGGTATTCGTAAATGAGAAGAAGATTATTTGTTTTATTTATTAGAAGAGGGATCTCAAACAGTTTTTTGTGTTTGTATTTTTTATACAAAGTTTGGAGCAATTATGGCTATGATTTGTTAGAAAATTTAAGTAATGTAGCTCGATTTCTTCGTCAAAACAAAATCCGGAAAATTTTTTATATATAAAAAAAACACCTTTGTTATATTTCAATTAACACATTCAATGTAAAATAAGTCATAGACATTTAAAACCTGGCTTGAAATATAGACAAAATTGTCTTTTCGGGGTAATTGTCCTTTTGGGGTGTCATTCAATATGGAAAACGCCAATCCTACGCGCGTTAAAAAAAACGGCATTATACAATACCCGTAATAGTGGAATCCAGTGAAAGAAGCTTCTCGAGCCTCAAACTAATGAAGAATTACTTCAGGTCAACAATTCTCATCGATAGATTGAAACATTTAGTAATTATTGTTATTGAGCGTGATCTGTGTAGGAAACATATTTTTATGATATACTGTATGACTTCGATACACACAAGGCTCGTAAAGTAATTCTGTACGTAGTAAAGAATGAATAAAATGCAAGAAACAATTTTCTAATACAAACTCTTATTTTTCACTTATTATTCGTATCCCTACCCTAACTGGGCTCGCGCAATCCGTTTCTCAAAGGGCCCCACTTCAATGGTGAATTCCGGACCTGATATTTAGTGTCGCGTGAATGCAGAGAAGATTATTTTATCTCCCCCCCCCCAACACTTTTTTTTTGTTACTTGGGGTAACTCTATTTCCAACTTGCAGGGAGTTGTCTTTCAAGTTTGTTTTTTTTTTCATCGAGGTTTAGAGACGTGTTAGCGTGGTGTGCCACATGGTTGGGCGATGAAGCGAATTATATATAGAGATAAGGTCAAGTGTAGTAAAAGTGAATTTCCGTTTGATTTGACCAATAAACATTATCTTATCTTATCTCTAACATGTTTTCTTCACACAAGTTGACAATAACGAGGCACAAACTGATTGAAAAGAATAACAGGAACTGTGCTAGAGATGTCTGTTTAACTCTTTCTCTCCGTAATTATTCACCACATTCTGATGGAAACAACGTTGTTATCGTCAGTTAGGAGAGAAAGAGTTAAAGGATGCAAGAACTTCATTATGTAACCCAATTTAGTTTACAATTTTGGAGACCTTTAAAACTTTCAAGAGAACTGGAACATTAGTACAATGATCAATATGACTTGGACCTACGGGCGTTCCGGAGGGACTATGTAACTCAAACACAGTTTTGACTGGTGTCTTAAAGTATTTCATAAATGGACACAAAGAAAGAGGCACATTTCTTATTCCTTACACTAGAATTAATACGTACAAGTGCTCCTTCTTCCTTACAGATAGGAATGGGTTGCCTGAATCAGCCAGAAAAACCAATGTCTTAGCAGAGTTTAAGTCATTTACTAACATGCATGACTAGATTGACACGTGTATGGAGTAGTGTTCTATTCTATTCTTTCTTGAATTAACGTCTGTATAAGATAAGATAACGTAGCGACCTTACAGTTTTCAATTTTTTTAGTTTGTCCCACAGATAAAATGACGTCTCCTGGGATACAAATCGGAAAGGCTTTTGTTTTACCCGTGCAGTTTTAAATTTCGGATTGGAATCGCACGTAGTTCTCCAAGCAGGTCAAGAGCATATGATTTTCCTGGCTAAGGGAAAGTAAAGCAAATTTCAGTTTGCTTATTTTTTTATTTGATTTTTACGGAGCCAATATGGGCTAATCCAGTGCTGCTCAACCTAGTTCGTCCTGCGGGCCATTTTAATTTCCGACACGCGAGTTGCGGGCCACATAAACAAAAAGGTACAAAAAAAAAGGAAATCAAAATTCACCTCAAACTATTTCAAAGAATTGGATCTAGTGCTTGCATTTATTTAAAGAGATATATAAATCTATCATTTTTGCGCTTCTGAAAATGGCTTCATTTCTGTACATAAAATGTGAGCAACATTGTAGCTAATTTTACCACCAACTTATTTTCTTCTCTTTTTGGCCAATATTCAATCAAACCTTCAATCTCTTTAGACGTAATTTAATTTTCTTTTATTCGCGTCTTAATCCAAGAATGCTGCCATATTTGTTTCATAAGGACGTTTTTTTTTATATGTTGCTCTTTTTTTAACAGCTAAACTTTCTTTACAAATCAAATTTTGTGTCTTGACTTATGGTCCACATAAAAGTCAAGATTCGTTCATTTTTCCTGGTAGATTTTACATTCAGATTTCTATTTCATAAACTCTTAAAAAACGAACAATTGTTAAAGTTCATGGTACCAATCCATCAGAGAAAAAGTGAGGGCCCTAACGAAGGTAAAAATATATTTTCAATTTTTTGAAGAGGGGATGATTTTCTACGTTTTGTGCCGACCTTTCGGCGGGCCGGATAGAACCACGTCGCGGGCTGGTTCTGGCCCGGGGAGCACGTTATCCTGCCTCAACGTGGCGCTCCCGTGGAAACGGCTCACTAGAGGAAGTGGCTAGGCGAAAGGGTAACAAATATGATTCCCGTGGGAGTGCCCATGGGCGGACGAGAGTCTGCCCCTTCACGGTGCGGATTTGTAAGAAAGCTCCCACAAACCAGTCACAAATCCATGCGCTGTTCCTTAAGGGACCGTCTCATCAATGGCGGATTCTGCACAGTTAGCTTGGTACAACGAAGGTAAATGGTGGAGGCCCCCGGTGCCACCGAGTGGTATTGGAAACAGCAATGCTCTATAAGCATTGACTCGGGTCGCTCCCAGACTGGCCTGTGGTCCGCAGGTTTTTTCTTTTTTTTACTGTTTGTGTTTGTTCTCGGACGGATGCAGACAGGTTTTTTTTCAAACTTAGAGCTCGAAGAGCCTTCGGCTCAGCTCTTAGACTATTTACACGGTTCTGGCCCGCGGGCCGTATTTTAGGCATTACTGTGCTAATCTAATCTAACTTCGACCATGTATCAATTATTACTTGATGTTAGCCACAGAACATTATTAAATAGAAATATACATCATAACTAGTTTCACTTATAAATAATGGCACTTTATTAATAACTGGGAAATCAGTCCCAGTCTTCCTGAAACGTCGCTATTTTTAACTACTATTCAACTACTATTTAAAACGGCCTATCAGATTAACGCACTGTTTGGTCTCTCGTCACATAAGTCTCCTATGTCATTAGTCTATCTCTCCACGTCACGGCTTTTACCGTCGCTAAAAACTATACACAATATATTTTACTAAAACTAACATACTCTCTTACTATAACAAAACAGTACAGAACTGCTTGATGTGCGTCCTTCACCTGAGTTTCCCCTTTCAGACCTTGCGATCTATGGGGCAGATGATGTTTAAGACTTAAATCCTCCCGCAAGTTTCGGCGCATTGGCGGATAGCTGTCTCCACAAAAATCTGTCACTGGCATTTATAATATGGCAATGTCTAAAGCCTTTTCACCCCTAACCCTAATGTCCACTTCTCTGAGGTCCTCCATGAAAGTGGATGGTCTGTTTGCGCAATTCTCGAAATGGCTTCCATTTCATCGAAATTCTTGGTATGCATAATTTATTTTGTAGAACATGCAACGCTCTGCCACAACCTTACTAAGTGTTCGACTCCCAGTTCGGCTTAGATGTCCTTGATTGAGACCATAACTCTATAACTGACTCCTAAAATCCGTCTTAGCCATTTTTTTGTTGAGCCACATTTAGTCCATTTTCATTTTCGGCAGATGGCATCCATGCTATTCACTGCACTTTATTATAGGAGCCCAGCGACTGGTAGAAATTTGTAACCTCTCTAGGAATTTTGTGACTGTAGTTTGCTTTAGATTTTATAAGGGAAGTTTTATATCGTCAAAAAAATTTTAATTTGGGGGTTTATATGAAAATTCCCCTTGGCAAGGCTCACAGAATTTTGTGTGTGTTTTTTTTTTTATTTTATAATGAGTGTGGTTTTTAGCTTTAAACCCCATGGAGGGTGGTTTAAACTCACTCCCTTTTGGCTACGTTGATAGAGTTTTGTGTGTGTAATTTGCTTTTTTCATATCGAAGAGTGTGGGATTTGGCTTTAAACACCGCTTGAGGGAGATTTTAAACTCAAAACCATCTCAAGGGGTTTTGTACTTAAAGCCCTCTGGAGGAAGAGATTTTAAACTCAAAATCCTTCTGGCTTCGCTCATAGAATTTTAAGTGTGTAATTTATTTTTTTTTACATTAAAGAGGTGGGTTTTTAGCTTCAAAACTCCCTTTGGCTACCCTCATAGCTACGCTCATCTGGTGACTGTTGAATGTTTTGTTTTTTAAGCATTGTTTATTTTGTTTGTTTGATATTTTTCTAGTTTTTTTTTTATTTAAACAAGACGGACGAACAGATAGAATCACAGACAGACAGAATCACAGACAGACAGAATCACAGACAGTCCCCCCAAAAAAAGTAATAGCGGTTATTCTTCTTTCAGTGTCCTCTAACAAAGATTAACTCTGGAAAGTAAATTTAACACAGACAAAAAATAAATTCCAGCTTTTATTATATTTTTTTCTTCAAATCTATAGCGTCGCTTTACGTTTTTTAAGTCGAAGTACTTTCATTTTTCGCTTCTCCCGAGCTGTTAGAAAAGACCTACACCTCCTAAGGTTCCTTCAGTCAAACCTTGAGCAGCTCCCAAGGCATTACTTACAATGCCACCAGCAATAGGTAGTCCTTGAACTGTTTCAAGTGGAGAAAATCCAGCCGTACCACCGACAGTGTTCAAGAGATTCCTTTGTAGACCGCCAACTAATGGAAGACTACCAAATGTTCGCAAAGGTTGTTGGGCCCAATTCAGAGAAATAGTACGCCTGGCAAAGTCTGCTTCGCTTTCAGCTTCTCTGGTATTCCTTGTGAAACACAAGACTGATCCAAGAGCGAGGCTCATGACGACAAGTTGGATGGCGTTAAACATCTGAAAGAATTAAAAAACCTAATAAAAGTGTTTTAAATATACAAATTTAACAGTAAAAGAAATAACAATTTCGATATTGTAGCAAGAAAAAAAAACACCTTTTTAAAAAATAAAGAAATATATGTACGTTTTGTTTTTTCAATACAAATGTTTAAAATATTTAAAGGTAACAAGCTAAGTGATTCGAGACGGCAGAATTATATTTAATATGGTACACATGTAAGTTAGCATTCCTAAAATCATTTTTTTTATTATATTGATTTTTTTATCCGTTTTAACAAGAATATAAATGTCCTGTCCTTTAAGAAAAAAATCCTTTATTTAACTTATAGAGCGATTGTTTTTCTTGTAATAACTTTTGAATTTTAGATTAAAAAACAATGAAACATTTTATCCCATCCATGCCTCCCCCCCCCCACACACACACACGTCTCCCGAGAAAGAAACCTGGTTAAGCGAATGTACATATCTACTAAACCTTATAATAATCCTATAATTGGACTTTTATTAAATCTAGACTTAGAAGATGATGTGCAAAATGTTCACGTTCTCAAACCAAAGTTAAATTTATTTCTTTTTTTTTTACTTGAAAATTATAACGGTGAAAATAGAGTTTTCCCCTTACGAACTAGGAATTATTTTCTCAGCGATATTCATCAACTGTTAAATTTATAGGAAAATCCTTAGAGCCGTTTTTGAGATTACTGTCTAGGTTCCACCTTTCGCCTTTCAACCTCCGGTTTTTTTTAGTTCACGGACCAAAGGTTTGGAACTCACTCCCAATTGATCTCAGACAGACAACATACTTCACCACTTTTGAGAAGAACATTAAGACCTATTTGTTTAGAACTTTTTAGATTAGACTGTGATGTCAAAAATTTATATTTGTAATGTTATCACAGCGCCTTGGTCCTACATTTTGTTTGTTAACAGCGCTTTATAAATAAATCTTATATTATAAATATTATTATATGTTAGTTTGTTAAACATGTTTCAGATGTTCCAAACCTCGAGCAGGACTATGAGGAACGGCATTGGCAGGGTTGGAACCCGGGATTATCGGGGTGATAGCCCAGAGCGCATAACAGACGACTAAGCTGGCATTAAATTTTAGCCCTGACGCGTCTTTACTGGGAAATTTTCCGCCGATTAACAATTTAATAAATAATAAATAATAATAATAATAATTAAGAAAATAGAATGCAACCTAATCTCAAGGGTACAAGCAGACAGTACCATTATTTTAAATATAAAGCAAAAAGTAAAGCGAATGTATGTATGTATGGTATGTATGTATGTATGTATGTATGGTATGTATGTATGTTTGTATGTATGTATGTATGGTATGTATGTATGTATGTATGGTATGTATGTATGTCCCCACCAAAAAAAATCAAAACCGTTTGATCAGTCTTGATAAAACTTGACTTAAATGTTCCCGAAATCTTGTCGAAGTCCGTGGTGTATGTTTAATGTCCCTCTCACAATCGGAAGGTCAAAAAAAAATATAAATATAAAAAATAAATAATTAAATCTTTATTAAAGGGCGAAACTTTTTAACAGATCGGGTAAATCCGTTTTTCCCCGTATTTTATATTAGATATGAATATCTTGGCTGAACGGATAAAACCAATTTTTTACACTCTACTTTCATTTTCGTGGCAAAATATTTAAAAATGGATAAGGAAGCATACGCCATGTTAGATCCATATCCAATCCACTAGATTAGTAATACCCAAAGTAGGACTAACACTAAATAAAGAATGTCAAACAAACCTTACCTTTATTTTTTTTTGTCTTACTTGTTGTAGGTAAATCACAGGATGTTTTGAAGCTCCAGAGACTGGTGTGTAAAAACCCTTACAAACAGAGCTCCTTTTATACCAGTTCAAAATTTCATTTCTTTGATTCAAGTCAGTCTAGCATCATTATCTTGACAGTTTGCTGTCACTGCATCTTTCTCAAAAACTCTAAACATTTCACCAGTATAGTGTTAAATTAGCTTTTAAATATGCGGCTTATAGCTAATTACCATTGCCACATGTCTCCGCAAGTCAACACCTCAATGAGTTAATATTCCGTCAAATATTCCACTAAGTAGTAGAAATGAAAAGAATATTGAATTTGTTCATTTCTAACCCTCAAACTCACTGTGTCTATTTTATTTTTCTGATTGCACAGTTTGTAGTACGGTTAAATTGGAAGTCATTGTGGTGGCCTCCATGCACAATCGTTCATTTTACTAAAAGTTTTGTCGCAGATCTGAAGACTTTATCTTATTTACTCTAAAACTTGAATTCATCTCTTTAGCAAACAATATTTAAGGTATGTAAACACATTGTTGTAATATGGGGAGGAGGAGGGTAAAGGTGGTGATGCTGATTGATCGTCTTATTAAACCAATCATCTTCATTCTGTCTTATCACTTGTCAACTGAAGGATTATCGAGTTCTCCGAGTTTTCTATTTATGACAAGGCTCGAAACCACGCGGAAGTTTTGTTGACAAGTTTTGTACGCTTCATCAAAAATGAAGGTCATGTCCTCAATTCAGACCCCTGCCGATCATGTCCTCAATTCAGACCCCTGCCGATCATGTCCTCAATTCAGACCCCTGCCAATCATGTCCTCAAATCAGCCCCCTGCCAATCATGTCCTCAATTCAGACCCATGCCAATCATGTCCTCAATTCAGACCCCTGCCAATTATGTCCTCAATTCAGACCCATGCCGATCATGTCCTTAAGCCAGACCCCTGCAGATCAAGTTCTCAATTCGGACTCCTCAAAATCAAGTCCTCAATTCAGACCCCTACAAGTCAAGTCCTTAATTCAGACCCTACAAGTCAAGTCTTAATTCAGACCCCTACAAGTCAAGTCCTTAATTCGGACCCTGTAGTTCAAGTCCTTAATTCGGACCCTGCAGGTCGACAACGGATTGCAGCTGACAGGGTTCGAACTCAAACCATCGTGACGAAACTCCAGACCGTCCACCAAACCACCTGAGAGATCTGAGAAAAATATTAAAAAAAAACAATTAAAATAATAAACTCCTTTCTTTTCAGTCTTAAACAATGTAGACTACTCGGACAGTCACATTGCCGAAATAATGACAATAAAATCAGTAATGTAAAACAAAATATCAAACAAAACTCAAAAAACTAAATTGTTTCTAAGGTTTAAAGTTTTAATGGAAAATATTGAAAAGATATATGTCTATAAGGCTGCTAGATATGAGCAGAAATTTATTTTTTATTTTTTAAATTACTACTTTATTAGAGTACATTCTCTTCTTGGTTACAAACAGTTCGAAGGCGAAAGGATAACAGTAACTACACATATATCTGGAAATTCCCGTAACTGGCAGCAAGGGCGTTAGAGTATCGCGCAAACATACCGAATGTTATTGTGTCGATTCCGTGTCTGTTCATTCCTACATAACTTATTAGACTCTTTCGATCTGTGTGGTACAATTTGGGTTAACGTTATTTCTTTTATATCCATTCTAGGATCAAGGACAAACTCTACAGAATTTATTTGTTGTACTTTAAACATGAATCAATCAAAAAGAATAAAAAAAAATTATTGGTACTGTTATCTTTTGTTGGTATGCAACAAGGGAAATCTTATCCTATGTGTTACAGACGTTACTTCAAAAAAGAAGATGGTTACGTCCTACGCGTCATTCAATTTGTCATGCATATTAATCAATGACCTAAACTCTGCCAAGTCACTGGTTTTCCTGGCTAGCTTAGGCAACTTATTCCATGTTCTAATGGCGATAGGGAAGAAAAATAAATAAATGTTGCTTATAGTCAGATGTGTGGCTAAATGTTTAAAGTTATCTCCCTTATTGCGTTTTTGTACTCCCTTTTTTCTCCCACTTTATATTATCCAATCAAATGGAAATGTTTTATTGCATGTTTGTAGAGTCACTTTGTGATAGAGAAGTGAAAACGTTCAAAAGAAAAAAAACTAAAAAACTTCTGTCAAATGGAACCAAACGGACCTGTCTAAATTGTTTTCGAATATGTGGCAATGTCTTCGATTCTGAAAATAAAGGATGAGTGCAGTGCATAGACATAAATAAATATAGACTGGCCATTAAGAGAGTTTTATGAAATGAAAATGTATGCATTGCGATTGTGTGTACTTTATTTTATGTCTATAAATTTTGTTCAATCTCTAAGACTGAAAATCATGCAATTTTTACATTTTTCATAATTCGGAAATCCGAATACAATAGATATACATGTTTTCAAGTTACATGAACTTACCTCCTTTTTCCAGTCTATATTTATTTCTGTCTATGGTGCACTGTTTGACATGACTACGTAAGCCCAGTTGCGAAACATTTTTTTCGAATCTCGTGCAGACGGGGCCATGTCCGTCGGCGTTCTATTTAAGTCTTTTCTTTAAAGTCATTTCTTTGAGTCTAAAATTTGGTATCCGAAGCCGTTGGGAGAGCGCTCCGTATAGAGGCAAGGTAAAGACAAGCGAACTGTGGACAAGGTTTTGCCTAGTTGGTAGGAACGAGATATTTACTCTTCATCTATTCTCACTGTCACATATGCCATTCTAGGTTTATCTGTATATTTCATATTTAATAAGAACATGTGCGCAAATATAAATCTGGGTTTTTAACTGTACCTCGGATTTACCCGGTACCTATTTATAGCTAGTCATCAGACATCATGATTCAAATCTATTGGTTAGTTTGAATATAAAGACATTTTAAAATAGCGGGCAAAAAGAGTGCGCCAAGTCAGTCGATGTGAAATCATTTTAGAGAGCAGACGTGTTTTTTAATAGTTATACAATTTAAGAAAGAAGCCTTTGTTCTGCATTCTGTTTTATTGAAGTATATTTTCTACATAGCTCTACTTATGTTAAGTTTAAATAAAGTTCCTGTGTTATTAATTCAACGAAGATCCTAGATCGTCTTTGTTCAAATAATATATTATTCAAGTAATAGTCCTCGGCAGCACAAGACTACTCTCCTATCAGCCAGCAACTTCGTTTAGCTCATCAAAGGAAAGCTAATGACATCATCATCCACAACTACATAGTAGAGACTTCTGACACTCACTTACAATCGGAAAGGTGCATACTTATATCAACTCTTTCTGTCTGTCTGTATAAGTAAAGTTTGTACACGTTATTTCTCCCACAAGCAATCACGGAAAAGTTGAAATCTCGCAGAATTTTTTCTTTACCTGACAACACAAGAATCAATAAAAACCAATTACTTAATTATTAGTAGTAATTAATTATTTTGTTTGCTATCTTGAACAAGTGAAAGAAAGTCTACTTGACAGATGTAGTGGTATAAGTTGGATTAGTCCCCTTGAGGACTCTGGAGAACTGAGTGAACTTTTTTTGTATGCATTTCAAGAACGATCCTGTAAACTTTCACCAAGATACATCCTTCTTCCCTCCCCCTTTCTCAATAATAACGCAAGGAGAGAGCTAAAAGCTATATAAAAACAATTGGTAAAAAAATATGTCTAATCACACAGATCTATTATGTTATGGTCGATTGTGGATATAATTACATGATTGGTCCTAACTAATTGATATTAAGTTTGTTTTTTTTTTGTTTTTTTAAGTATTTTGTTATGTTTTTCACCTCATACGTTTCTATAACGTGTTATAAAAAAAAACACAGATTTCATATTTCATTAAACAAAATAGTTTATTTTTAGCAGAAAACAAAACTTAAGATCGTCATAGCGATCTAGTCCAATAGGATGTTTGACAACTCTTATTTATTTTTCACATCTAAACTTGACAGACAAACAGACAGACAGAAGAAAGACAGTGATTTTTGTTTACATACAAAAATAAAGATTAAGAATGAATACGTTTCTTATTTGTAGAAATCCTCTAGTCTTAATGTTTCGTTCAGCTTCGTTCTTTTTTTTTTTTTTTATTTTTGAGAAATTCTTTTACTGGGGGATCAATAAATCCCTACCGCTGTGCTGTAGCGAGTCCCAGCGTCACGTGATCAGCCTTGACATTGGCAATTGAAGATGAAATCCATGAGAGGCGCCGATCGATTCTATGGCACAATGCTGCTGGGACGGACATGTTTGAGTTTGTTATTTTTTTTACTATTTTTCGACTTAAAACAGTAAACCAAGAAAAGTTTATACAATGCATTCAATTAAAATATTCAGACAATTTCATACCATTCTAAACCTCATTCAATTTCAATACATATATATAGCAATTTTAAATTGTTTGTTTAGCCCGAACCAAAATTTTCAAGCTCTAACGCAGCAAAACATTTAATGAGTATATCGAAGCGAGAGTAACTTCACCCTTCCGAAAGTAGAATTAAGCGAGTGCAGTCGTACCCCCGTTTATGAAACGTAGATTGCCCTTTACAAGAATAGACCTTGCAACTACACAGATGATATGGAAAGACCCTTTTGCAGATCAAAGGAGAACCGCCCTTATCTTTGAGAGCAAACTACAATTTTTCAACATTATATTTGACCAAGTTTATTTCTTTTCTACAATTTATTAGTTCGTTATAATGTCATATGATCTTATGATCGTGGTCAACGTGTGATGTGTTCTTGTTGAGACCCTGAATGAAGGTCGCGAACACTCTGACCGCATCAGGAAATGTTGCTCAGTCCCTTAAGGATGTGTGTCCCCTGGAGGCAAGTTCGTGGATGCATTGATTTTTGGATTTTAAAATATAAATAATTTGTAATAGATTAGTTAGACACAACAGAATGCGACAACACATGTACCGGAAGCTCAAAATTGGAACCAGTGATATCTGCCCATGTGGAGTGTCATCAGAGAATGCCGACCATGTCCTCCAAGACTGCACTCTTTACCAAGAGGCCCGTCTAAGACACTGGCCGCAAAACACCCCTATAGAAAGAAAACTATATGGAGAGCTCCTTGACTTGGAAACCACTGCGCAGTTCATTGGTGTAGTGATCTGAACCCTCCAACATGACAATGAGAACGAAGAAGAAGAAGAAGATTAGTTAGTCAATAGAAATCAGCCAAAATGTTGTTTGTTTACAATTGGAATTAAAAACTGAAGTAAAAACGATGGATCTTTGTGATGACATAACCATCGGCCGTGGCCATCACCTTCCCTAGAGAACGAAAGGTCTTTAAAAGTGATACTTTTTTTTATTGCCGTCGAGATGTTAAGACCTTTCGTAATCATCAAGTGTGTTGTTGTTTTTTTTGTTTGTTTACCATTGGTATTACTAGTTAAGTATTTAGATGTAGTCTTGTACTGTACATCCCAAGTTTCTACACAGAGGCGGACTTAGGGAAAACCTGTCATACGGTGTCCCTGCGATAACAGAAATTACTATTACCTAGTTTGTTGATTTTCACGCCAAACGATTCTGAATCATTAGCTACGTTGAGTAAAGTAAAGTAAAGTTCCCCTTTCAGACCTTGCGATCTACAGGTCATCTGTTTCTTTTGCCAAAGATTAACAAGCTGGATGCCGTGTGGCCAGCACAACGACCAACTGTCCTTACTTTCCCCAACTAAGGTAAGGAAACCGTTTGAGTTGGAAATGTCACTTAATTAAAGGACTGGAGATAAATTAATTACAAGCGAAATCAAACATTCAGATCAATAACAACCCAGTACGTAATGTAGTCAAATTGCCAATAGTAGTTGAAAGCATCTAGGTAAGGCACTAAGTTGACGAACCCCTTTAATATAACGTAATACGGAATGTTAAGTCTACGGTTATGGCTCGCAGGCTCACGTATAACTCTCGCCAGGGGCCCCGCGTATGATACTTTTCCCTGCCCTGAGTACTGCTAAGCCCGCCTGTGTCTACAGATGACATTGTTTATAATATTATAGCTTTTATATAGCGCTATATGCTTATAGCATGCTCAGAGCGCTTTGGTCCAATCTCATTTGTGGGGGGGGAGGGGGGTATTTAGGAGTTGGTTTTCCGTGCTGCATTTAGGCGCTCAGTAAACACAACTCTGCCCGAGTCGGGTGTCGAACCTCGGGCCCCCTTCTACTAGGTAGCCAAGCCAAGCCAAGTGCATTTAGCCTCTCGACCACGCTTCCCACGTTTAAAACATTGAGTGCATCCAATCACGGTCATGTTGGTCTAAGACTTCAGCAAAGTCCCTCCTACAAAAACATAATTGAACAGACATGCGCAGAGATTACAACATTTTATTACCACCCCTATTTCTGTGCGTGGGTGTTTACCCTAAATAACATGACCGTAAGGACATAGACCGCACCTTTTCACCCTCTCTACCTTTTCACCATGTTTGACAAAGTTTGGTAACCGCTATCCCCATGAATATTAAAAGCATCATTTTGTTGTGTTCGCCCCTGAGTTCTTTTTGATCCCCGGAGTCGTTCCCCCCCCTTTTTTTTCTCTTCATGTCCGGCACAGAAGCCGATGAGATGTATTTGTTCTGTTCTCCTAGTTCCCTTACTGTCTTTAACTCCTTTCATGCTGTGTTGTGTTTTATTTTCTCTAGACGGACAGTATTGGCCAGGGCCAGGCTAAGCACAGACTTAACATGGGGATACTGGCATCATTAACGCTGGCTTCTGCGTGTGTAGTCATTCTTTCATGGAAATAAGTGTGCGATTCTCTGCTATGGGCTCAAACATAACGTTATGAGAGACTCGCAGGTTTGTAAATCGATATTTCGGTTTAAACCGACTACAAGAATGCACATTAATTTCTTTGTAAGATTTGGAACATATTCCAACATTGGAGAGGATTCTATTGTAGTATATTGTAATCGATTATTTGGCTTTCAAATTTCTTTAGAATTGTAAAATGTTATAAATGTGTAGTCTTTAGGCAGAATAACTGTGCAGTATATAAGACAGAGGGGGCTGTAGTGAATGAGTGGTAAAGCGATTGACATCTGAATTGAGAGGTCCAGGGTTCGAATCTAGGTAAAGAGTGGGATTTTTAAATCCGGTATTTTTCAGACGCTCTGAGTTAAACTCTAATGGCTGGGGGAAACGTAAAGGCGGTTGGTCGTTTAGTTAGTTACATGATATTCTTGCTAGCCGTCCACCATAGAAACAGATACCATAAGAGAAGATGTGTAATATAAAAGATAGAAAAGAACATTAGAAATCTATAGGGCAAAAGGAGAGAGTGTATAGTACATAATCTTGATTTTGATTGCTGATTATATGATCATAGTCTACAGATTTACATTGTCATATGCTAAGCGGCCCAAGTTACGAAAATTCGCTATATTTGGTTTTTGTTGCATTTCATATCTAGTGACTAGATTCTCTCCTGAGATCTTTCCTGGGTTTTTATACATAGCCTTGGGTGATCATTTCTGTCTCTTATTCGTATGTGTCTTGTTTGTTGTTGTTATTATTATTACTGTTATTATTTTCAACAATTAGCTCAATATCAAAAACAGTTTAGACCAGTGTTTCTCAAACTTTTTTGTCTGCCGGCACAGTAAACAAACTACAAAAAATTCGCGGCACACAAAGAAGAGCAAGAGTTGTTTTAAAATAAAAAAAAAATATTTGACTAGTGTGCCGCCGAAGATTTGAAGGTGTGCCGCGGGAGTTTTCAGAACGCCACACGTACAGCGTTGCACAGGTCTGCCTACTATTATATTTTTATTTTATGTTGCGATGACATCCCCACTTGCTACGACCAATACTAGTAGTGGATCGCTCCATATTGTCGGAAAGGACTTTTAGCTATTTAGGTTATGGAATTTTCCATTATACATATATTATTATAATGAATCAAAGGTAGACCGCCTTAGCAGATGCACATTAGATCTTGAATTGGCAACGATAATAATAAGCGATGTGTTTCATGTACATTTTTTTTAGGTGTATGCTAATTATAACAAATTATCAATAAGCATTTTTCATTGTTATCCATGGAGAAATACGTTAGTAAGAATGAAAGCGCTAAATGAAAAGCAAGGAACCAAACGAAGGTACAAAGAAGGTATGGTTTTATATCTTCGGGACCTGAAGATTCTCCATTGCCATTCTGTCTGATCTGCAATGCAACCCTGTCAAATAAAGCGCTTGTTCCAAGCAAATTGAAGATACACTTGGAAACAAAACATCCAGCTGTGAAAGCGCAACCGGATGAATACTTTGGAAACATTAGGGCTCAACAAAATAATCAAGCTAAGAAACTTACGAACTACCTAAAGCTGCCAGAAAAGGAATTGTTTGCAAGTTATAAGGTTCCTCAATTGCAAAGGTATTTTTAATGTGGTGAAAGAAAACATTTTGCTCTTCAAACTACAGTAGAAAAACTGTGTCAGCTTTTGCACCTATTGCTGTCCTTCCATGCAGGTAAATAGAAAGGGATTCGTCACTCTTGTGCGTAAAGAAAATCCAAATGTATTAGTTGTCCACTACATGATCCACAGAGAAGCTCCTGACTTCAAATCTTTACCGAAATATTTGTTGTCTGTTCTGGATCAAGTGACTGAAGTTTTAAACTTCATCAAATCTCGACCGCTTGCATCCCGACTTCTCTCTTAGCTTTGTGAAGCAATGGATTCGGACTACAAATGTCTCCTGTATCACACCAACGTTCGTTGACTCTCCAGGGAAAAAAGTATTTAAGCGTTTCGTTCAACTCAAGGCTGAGCTGATTTCATTCTTGGAGGCTGAAAAAAAAAGGCTTTCTTATATTCATGACGAGATCTGGTGGGTTAAGGTCACATTTCTCTCTGATTTTTTGACAAATTAAATTCATTGAATGTAAGTCTTTAAGGACCATCGGAAACCATCATCACTGCATCCTCAAAACTGAAGTCCTTTAGTGAAAAAAATGTCTTTTTTGGCAAAGTAAGAATACTAAAGAAGTCTTCGACTGTTTTCCTTCTTACAATGAATGTGCTTCAAATAATTCTGGACACTTTAAAACACCTGCAGTCAGCATTGCAGCATTACTTTTCCAACAGTTGGAAGTAATGAATGTGAATGGGTCAGCTATCCATTTGGTAACATTGATATTTGAAGCTACAAATTTTACAACAGAAGAAGAAGAGCAGCACATTGATTTAAAAAAGGATGCAGTTCTTAAGTTTTGCCGAGATAAGCCTGGATGTGTTTTGGATCTTAACTAACAAGTTATATCCTGCAATCAGTTTAAAAGCAATTACAATATTTCTTCCATATGCATCTTCATAGTTTTGTGAGTTTAGATTTTCAGCACTGACTGAAATCAAGTCTAAGAAAAGAGAGAGACTTCTTACAATAGATGATGAAATGCGAAATCGTTTGTCGACTTTGGAGCCTCGATTAGATCGTATTTGCTCTCAAAAACATGCACACCCTTCACATCGAATGTAATACTTAAAAGCAAGTCAAATCTTTTTTTTTTCATTTTAAAACAACTCTTGCTCTTCTTGGTGTGCCTCGAATTTTGTGTAGTTTGTTTACTGTGCCGGCAGACAAAAAAGTTTGAGAAACACTGGACTAATCATTCCAGTAGTTCGTGGTACACCTATTTAGGCCTTGCGAGACACTAGGGTTCCGCGGTATAGAGTTTGGAAAACGCTGGACAAAATTAATGCTGACCTCATCACTTTTCTCTGTACTCGTCCGGGGGACACCGCTGACTAAGACTTTTGTTCTCCATTCCTAGGTAGGTGTACGTATTAAATGACGAACTGGCAGAAAGTATTCTCCTTGTTAGAAACAAACTTTGACCATACATCAACACCCACATCAATACAGTTAATCCTATTCAATTACGTAGTGGTTGCTTTGAAAACAAATACATAAAGATGTAATTTTACGAAAAATTGATAATAATAAGTAAGATTTGTTAAATTATTGTTTTGTTAAGACAGAGTGCAATTTTTTGTTGGTGTGCAAGATAAACACTTTTTTCAAAATAGTTTTGAAACTGGAAGTGGACTTTTTTATGTACTAATTGAGTTACTATCATTATGACTGTGTCACATTTGCTTTTGGATTGTTAACACTGGGCGTTCAAACCTCATTCGCACTTTTCTTCTTCTTCTCTCCAAAAAAAGTAAAAAAAAAAGTAAAATTCCTATTTCAGACCTTGCGATCTATAGGGCAGATGATGTTAAAGTCATCTGATTCTGTGGCCTACGGTTACCGAGAATGTCACGTGGCCAGCACAACGACCAACCGCCTTTACGTTTCCCCAACTAATGTCAGGTACCCATTAGAGCTGGCTGAACTCAAGAGCACCCTAAAATCCCGAAATTCAAAATCCCAGTCTTCACCGAGATTGGAAACCAGGACCCAAGGTTCGAAAGCCAAGCGCTTAACCGCTCAGCCACAGCGCCCCCTTCTCTTCATAGGATTTATATAAATAAAATGAAATCTTTTTGAAAGGTGCTTCTGCACTTAAAAGAGAATACGAGGTTGTAACATGTGACATAGTGTACTGGTACATATGACTTAAGTAATCTTGCATATATAACAATTGTTATGGTCAAATTATATTCCCTTTCTTTAAATCTCTTTTAGTGTAAAATGGAAAGGTCACATCAAAGACTGGCCACTCTAGTTTAGGTACATGTAATACATACTGGGGACAAAATGGACTGGGCTGAGCTCAACAGACACTGGACAACAACCGTTAATATATTCACAATACATGCCAGGAAAATTGGGTAAGTTTTTTTTGTTTTCTTTTTGTGTTTTTTGTTTTTAACAATACCAAGTCAGGTGTTTATGGAAAGGAGATAGTAGAACCTTGACGCTGATCATAAAAATATCTCCATTTTTCTACAAATTGGTCAGTTGATGTACATCGCTGAGAAAATACCTACTAGCTCGCTGGCTACACAGTCAAACTTTGGTTTGACCGTAGTCATTTTTCAAAGTATAGAAAGAAATACATTTAAATTACAAAGTCAGACATTCCGGCTTGACAAATTTCAAGTGATGCAGACTATTGCCTTCTACTCCATGTTACCTGCAGAAACTTTTCCACATCTTCGAAAACAAGCGTTAAAGATGATCACAATATTTACAAGCACTTATTCGTGTAAACAAAATTTTTCAATGATGAAACGGGCGAAAAACATGTTACGCAATGGCCCCAAGGATGAACATTTAGATTCAGTGCTCCGACTTGGTGTTTCATCTATGCAGCCAGATATTCAGAAGATTGTTTTCGATAGACTT
Organism: Biomphalaria straminea; assembly: GCA_021533235.1. NCBI lineage: Eukaryota > Metazoa > Mollusca > Gastropoda > Planorbidae > Biomphalaria > Biomphalaria straminea. The sequence goes on along the minus strand of JADKLZ010005243.1, from coordinate 7,905,522 downwards.
CAGGCATCACATTATTTTATGGAAGTAAGACAACAAATACAATTATTAAAAATTGCTTATTGTACCGGTATATTTTTTTTCTTTTTGGTGGTATGGCCCGCAACACGAATGTCTAAAATTAAAATGGCCCGCAGACGTTGTAAGGTTGGGCATCACTGTGTTAACTGTTTCGGGGCCTCGGTGACTGACGTAAATGTATTGAAATTAAAATGTATTGTTTATTTATGAAATGTGTTCATCATCATAGTGATTCTAGAAATAGTTCTAGAGCAGATGCATTTGTACTTGTTTCAATATATACTTTTAAGTAAAATCTCCGGAATATTTTGTTTGAGTGTTTGGAAATTGAATTACAATATTACAGACAGTGAATTATACAGAATTGAAACATTTCTAATGTAACTTAAAATCTATGCAATCGCATCGTCTGATACAAAATAAATACAAAATAAATGCGACCTGCTATTATGGTCACATTAACCAGCATGTTAGTCCGACTTACTTACTTACTTCTTACTTAATCCTGTGTACTCCCAGGGGAGCATAGGGCCGCAACCACACCTCTCCACCGAACTCGGTTCTGAGCAGCTTTCTTCATCTGCTCCCATGTCATTCCAGTACCCTCAGCTTCACTGATGACTGACCTCTTCCAGGTTTGCTTGGGTCTGCCTACTTTCCTCTTTCCTTGTGGATTCCAGTCAAGAGCCTGCCTTGCAACATTGGTAGCTGGTTTTCGCAGGGTGTGTCCTATCCAGCTCCATTTTCGTTTGGTAATGTCTTGTGCTATGGGCTTTTGTCTAGTTTTGTTCCACAAATCGGTAGTGGTAATCTTTTCTGGCCACCTAATTCCTAATATCCGGCGTAGGCATCTGTTAACAAAAGTTTGGAGCTTTTCCGTATTTCTTTTAGTGACTCTCCAAGTTTCTGAACCGTAAAGGAGAACAGACTTAACGTTAGTATTAGTTAGTCCGACTTGTTATATTTATTTAAATGATTCTTTTTTAAATAGCTCCTTTCCCAGTCCGGGGTGAGGATATTAAAAAAGGATATTTGAAAGGAGTTACACATGCGAAACAACTGACAATGCCCATATAAATATTAACTTACAACAACTGAGATAGTTTACAATATATTGTTAAGTGGTGTTGTAGATAGTTCTTGTTGTGTAGATTGTATTGCGAGTTCTTGCACACACTTACAGATATAGATTAGTAGATATACTTGAGAAACACTTGTTTAACTTCAAAAAACACTTTAATACTTGAAAATAAGGGCACAGTCAAAAAGTCGTCCTGCTAGTTCTAGGTCTAGGCGTCGTCTTGTCCGTTTCTAATCTTTCGTCATTCTCTAATCCTAGTTTTTAAATATTCCGTCACGTCATCCTATGAAATCCCGATTACCCAAAACTTCTACGCGTCGATGTCATTACAATATGAACTGGCTACAGTACCTGAACTCTCAAGTGGTGTGTGATTTTACATTGGGTATTTAAAATCTCAACGAATATCGCTTTGAAGCCTTGCTGCCTAGATCGTACAACAGAAATTCTATTTTTTTCTTCTGAACTTTCTTCCATTATTCTTTTCTCTGACTTTCTTTCTTCCCCTGTCTTTGTGTCTTGTATTTGTTGTTGGAACTTACATCCCACGTGACCTCTGGTCACCGGAAGTCTAATTATCTCGGTGAGAAATGCTATTATTCTAGCCAGTCACCTCCCCTGACTCAAGGGAATGAACTCTTTATGCGGATACAAAACTTGATACTTCAATACTTGTGATAAGAAAATAAGAAGCAAACAATAAATACAAGACACCAAGATCTAGATTTTTATATTTTACAATGGTCTTTAGTTTTCTTTCTATTTGTCTTTGACTAGTAAAATGGCTTCTTTGTTTTTCTTGAGGTTTCATTTGAAGGTTTAATGTGTTAGTATTTTTATTTGTGATTTTCAAAATAGTCTGAACAAAGATGCTAAATTGAACTTTTATTCTGATAAAAATAATAAAACAAAACATTTTGCAAACTAACGGAAGAGTTTAGAAATTTTGTTTTTTTCAGTCCTTAAGAGTGCACAGAAATTATCACATACTTTTTAAAAATCCTTTTTTTTTCAAGACCGAATACACCATAAATAAACTATTTATAGATTTTCTGCCATAGATGAAAATTTTAATACCCACAATGTGCGATTTAGGTTAATCTGTATTTAAAATATTATCATACAAGATTTGTGTTTTGTTTTGTTTTGTATATTTGTTTGTTGTTAATACAAAACTTATAGCAACTCACTCTGCCTGTCCTTTTAATACAAATCCTGTCCATGTTGTTTGTCCGAGTTCCCATTCTCGCATCAAGTTGAATTTTACACAACTATTCATTGTCGAAGACAATATAAGACTCAATAAAAAAAATTGATTTGTATAGAAATTGGAGCTAAATTAGCAGTATTAAAGCAGTAATTGTGCAGTTCTTTCCCTTTTATAAAACAAGACTTTGGCTTGAATATTCCTGGTTCATTGGTAAATTCCATGGAGGCTGCCTCTGAGTTTGTGTGATAACACAAACTCTCTATGAAATTTGTTTTGTAAGTATTTAGTATGTCATCCTGGGGTCCAATAACCGTTGTGATCCTGTTTCTAATTCTCGTCATGACTAATCCAAACTAATTGATACAACTTCACTTCGTATGAGCTTTGTTTTTATTAATTAGTATTTTTTTATATATTTTTTTTGTTTCATAATGCAGTGTCATGACTGCTGGCATTCTGATTTCTCTGGTGGCGTATGGACTTCTCACGTCTGCTAGCAAGAAGCCGATGGTCGTCTGCGAGTCTGCCAAGAACGAGCTGGTCCCCGCCTCTACCGAGTCTTGCCCGTGGCAGTTCGTGATGTCTGACTTGGCCCACCGTTTGAGACTCATCGAGATGGCCTTCAAAGAGCAAGTCGTCGCAAGGGAGGTAACCAACCACTAGTAATGTGTGTTAATGGTAACGAGTTTCTTGCCCCTGGCCAAAGACTGAGCTGTATTGTCCTTAGCGAAGAGTTAAATCAATATTTCTGTGCTATGACCTTAACTCGCGTGAGTTACATCTTTTATTTTGGCGATAATTAAAGAAAAAAGAAACCCAATAATTTCCTCTTTCGGCTGGATTCAACTTAAATATTAGTATATATATATAGTTTCAGAACAATCTACATATTTTATCACTGGCCCTACTTGTGTTACTATGAATACTATTGCAGCTCCAGACAGATCAGTTTTAAAATAAATGTGTGTACACTTGTAGCCAAATAACTTGACATTGACACAAATCTTTCCTTCAACAATATAAATCTGAATTTTATTCACAAAGATTTACGGCTTTTAGTTTTGAATGTATTAATCCCATTGCAGAAATAGCAAGCGCAGTGGGTTTGTGGTAAATCGTATGGCTACTGAGCCGAGTGATACAGGTTCGAATCCTGGTGAAGACTGGGATTTTCGCTTTCGGGATCATTAGGGCGCCTCTGAGTCCACCGAGTTCTAATGGGTACCAAGCATGAGTCGTATCATGTCTCTGACTTCCTCTGTCTCTCATTAGCAACCTAACCCATTCCTTTTGATTCTCTCATCTGCATACATTTTAAAGTAATAAGAATTCAAAGTAAATTCAAATTTTAAAGTAATAAGAATTCAAACACCTATACAAACACACATTTACATTCTATAACACTCACATTGAGGCTTCTGTATTTTGAAAAGGTAAAGAGGACCTAACTTTAAAAATGTGCATTCAATAAATGTAGAATACGTACTCAGTAAGCGTTTATTGTTTAAATTAATCTTTTACTTATGTGCACAAAAAGTAAATTAATCATCAATTGCCTCCGTTTGTCTCTGTCTATGAAACAAATCGCATTGCCCTAGCATTATTATTAATTATTATTATTTAATAATCTTGAAATCTAGACTAGAAAGTCACCATTATTAGATCCTTTTCTTAAATACGACGTGATTGGTAAATCTCTATGGCCGAACCGATTTATTCTTATTGTAAAATATGCGTCATACCTTTGGGGTTCAAAATTGACCAATACGACAGATTACATTTGCTATGAATTCAGCTCGTGTTTGGTTTTCTGTCCACAGATAATAGCAGCAGAAGTGACCAATCAAACCTACTCCAACCTGGAGCTGGAACGGAAACTGGACAATTTTACCTACACGATCAAACTTCTCTCAGACAAGATAGACAGACTGAGTGAGCAGATCTCTGAAGTGTCTTCCAGGCTCTATTCAGATGGTGAGTATTCTTATTACTTTTTTTAACGTCTTTTTATTTTAAATATTTAGTGGAAGAGTTTTTAATGTATTCTGATGGTCATCAGTACGTATATGATTGGTCTGATAATTTAGAGGAACTATTCTGGAGGTGAGTAGTGCATTTACTTTTATATATACTTTTTATATTTGATATTTACTTTTATATTTGATTGATGAGTAATTATGCATTTTTTTTAATTCTGATAATTAAAAGTAAAGCTGATACTTAGTTGTGGATATTTGATATTTTCGGAGAAGTCTTCTTTGTGCTGAAACCAATGTCAATTATTTTTTTTGTACGTTCCGTATGTTGTCAGAATTGAAGATGATTACATCCTAACCCAAACTTTCCCACGGACGTTGGGGAGTAGGGGTGGGTTAGGGTTTAAAACTGGGACCTTAGAGACGTAGGTTCTGAACACACGAGCCACATGAGCCACACGAGCCTGCACATTTCGTTGCACTGGGACGGTCGAAATCTTGTTACGCTTTGATTGTGATTAGTAGATATTGGATTTGAAATACCAGAAAGATTGTAGTGGACATTGTGTTGAACTAGAACGTTGGGTGGTCGGCATAGATTGACACCATGGCGATAAATGTAATGTTACTAGAAATTTAAATGTAAAATATAAAAATATCAAATTACAATTGACAAGTGAAATCTGATTCACAGTTTAAACGCAGCTGTCGAGTTTGAGTATTAGGATTATCTTTAGTTTCAATGAATAAAGTTTACATATATTCATACACAATTATAATTTCGCTTTAAAAATAAGTTTAACTCTTTCTCTCCGAAATTATTTTTCCACGTTTCGAATACATTCTTCATTTTGCACATTACTCTTGCACTACCCTGTTATGATTAAGCTTCAATAGCTTTGTTGTTTGTAATCAGAAAATGTTGTATTTGGTATAGAATTAAAGGGGAATGCATGCATTTTTTTTTTATAGCACAATGTCAAGTTTATAAGATTTAACATTAATTTATTTTAATAAGGTTAAGATCAACGATGGTATCGTCGATTAGGAGTCAAAGAGTTAATATGGGTTTGAAGGTGTAAAGTTCAAATAATACATAAAACACTGAACCATATTATACAAATACAGAAAGCACAACCTAATAAAATATTCGAAGACACAAAGATAGAAGAACATTTTTAGATGAAGACAAATATGCTTTATCTTCTCTAGTGCCATTGAAGCTTGAAACTGGTTGACTGAATCAGCCAGGAAAGTCAATGACTTAAAGAGTTTTAAGTCTTTAGTTAACATACATGTTTAAATTAACACATAGCTACCTGAAAAGAGTCATTACCTTTTTAAAAAACGACAATATTTGAAAAGATGTGTAACTCTGTTGATAACTATATGTTGAAGCATATGACTTCTCTTGCGATTTTAAATTATGTGTTTTAATAACTTCTGATCACTTCTGCTTCTATGTTATTGTTATTTTTGTTATTATTCACATCAATGAATATTTCTTTCCAGAGTGTCTTGGATTTCTGGTCCTGGTGTTTGTGGCTGGACAGGTCATTTTGACCCTTAGAGCGAAATTAAACATCAAAAGCGGACATCAGTCTCGACACGGGAGCCATGACTTGAGCAACCAGAATGGTGCCAGTTGTACCATACTTAAAAGTTTGTCCAATATTGTGAGTTTGAGTCTGATTTTTTGGCACATTGGCTAAATTTAGGCCATGTAGTGCACGTAAATCCTCAATGATTTCTCTCCCTTCATACCACAAGAGCTAAATTGTATATAGTTAAGACAAATTAAAATAAAACAAATTCTATTTACAGTTAAAATAGTAAAGATAGTAAGAATTTTTTAATTAAATAAAAATCTTTTTTAAATATTATATGCTCGCTATTTCACAAATCAAACCTTCGCAGACAACCCAACCTCCCGGACAAAGCCCAGTACCTTCCCAGGGTCGACATTATCGAACAGTGTTTTTAACTTGTGCGCATAGTCTACGACTTATAGTGCATTCATCGTTTTTAGAACTAAAATTTGAAAATTGTTTTATAGCATAACTGTAAACGAGTTAATTAATCCTCACTGTAGATCTTGTACATTTGTACAAAAAAATTGATAGTCGTAATGTTGTGCATTGTATGAATTTTGATGCCATTTTTCAGACAAAAAACGGTGGATATTTATTTGATAGAAAGTAAATTATACAATATTAAGACTAAGGCTCAGACTAAGCCTAAGACTGTTTTATTGATCCTTATGGTAATTTGTTGTGATTACAAGCACTCTTTTCTCATATAAAAACAACACAAGCATTTATCAGTAAGATGGGATTTGTGGCTTGGATATCTACCAAGTAGGCTAGAGTTTTAATCCCGGTGTAGACCAGGAAATTTTCATTTGGATTTGACTCGAGCTGGTTTGTGTTTGCTGAGAGCCCAAAGACAGCATTGAAACCTTCCCAAAGAAACCTCCTCAATCCACATGGTCATAAAAGAAATATGAAAAGAATGCTCTGAGGCATACTATGACATGGTGCGTCATACAAGAGCAACTAAACAAGCGAAATTTGTGTAAATACTTTTTTAAAGAAAGCTTGTATTAAATGAAATAGCATCAATAGCTCTGAATCAATCACGCATACATCTAGACCAGGGGTGGGCAAATTACGGCCCGCGGGCCACATGCGGCCCGCCGAAGTGTTTTGTGCGGCCCGCAAAAACCTATATAAATCAAGTGTGCTCACATATTACACATATAAAAATGCAAGTATGTTAAAAATAAATAAATGTAAATATCTATAAAAATTATTGAAACTTTTGATTCTTATCACTTAGAATGAAGAGGCGAAAGAAACATTGTCCTTCTAAAAAATTTAAAGTAAACGAAGATTATATTTAATAGCATTATTTCGATAAATTCAGTAAAAAGACATAAGCCCAGACCAGTATTTTTTCAATGGTATGAAGAACTGTGTTGAAAGAGTTGGGTTGGCTTGTACAAGATGGCAAGGGTTACAACTGATGGAGCTTTGACTGAGAAACACAACCTTTTTTAATAAAAATGAAGAAAATATCCCAGCCATAATTTAGAAACTGCATGTACTTTATACACAAAGCTACATTAAAATGAAACTAATTGTGGGGGATATTTCAAATATGTTATGGAAAGTTTCACAGAACTGCACAGGGCTGTCCATAGTCATAGTCCATGTTTGTTGGGGGCCCTCGCACATAAAATGAACTGCGATATTATAGAGAAGAAATAGCGAAACTTGTACTCAATGTTATTGTTCGAAGTACACTTGGTCCTTAATAATTTGTTTAATTTTAGCTTTTCCCCTTTATTTTGTATTTTGCTATTTTATTCGGGGCCACCAAATTCACTTCGCCACTCATATGATATATATATGCGGCCCGCCCAGTCCCCAAATTTTATTAATGCGGCCCTCGGTTGAAAAAGGTTGCCCACCCCTGATCTAGACTAAAAAACAGTTACAAAACACTGTAATATTTTCAAGGATAAATATATCATATCAAACTCTATAGCCATAGGATAAAAAATACCAATGTAGCTAATATCTCATTCCACAGAACACTTCCGGAAGTCAAGTGCTAGTCAAGCAGATGACAAGCTTCAACAGACAGGACGTCTGCCTCGTTGGCCTGAACAAAAGTGCCTGGAAACTTAATGAGGACTTGGCCGAGACACTGGTCAAGTGCGCCACTGATGACGTCAGTGCGCCAATGAAGTACTGCCACGTCATTGATTCCGTGGACTCTCTTCAGAGCTGTCCGCGAGCCAAGCTGTATATAGTCTTGGTGGACTGCTCGCCCGACGGAGAGGACAGATCGTCTCTGGGCAGCGATGAAGGACAGCGAAGCAGCAAGCTGCTCATGACCTTACGGCATTTGAGAACCTCTGGGGGTGAGTTATTTACGTTTAAGAATCTTGTGGTGTATTATCGATGGTTGAGAACCACTGAGAGTAACGCACTGGTATTTTGTAACCTCTGGGGTGAAATATTGACATTTTAGAGCCTCTGGGGTGAAATATTGACATTGGGAAACCTCTGGGGTCGAAACATTGAAATTTGAGAACCTCGGGTAGTGAAATATTGGCAATTGAGTGAGAACCTCGGGGTGAAATATTGATTTTTGAGGACTTATTATTAATTATTAACTTTTTTTTGAATTATTAACTTTTTTTTAACCTCGGAGCTTAGTTATTGGCATATGAGTATATGAGTAAGCAGCCTTATGAAGTGAAAGTAGTTCGTAACAGAGCGTTAAATTACTAATTATGCAATAGCAGGAATTTCAGATTAACCTTGTAGCAAATGCTCAGACGGTCCATAACCAAGGAGCTAGAGAGGTCATTGCGAAAAACGAAGCGGCCGCTTGAGATGACATCAACTCAACTCATTTGCGTTATAATGAAATTGGCTACCTTGCTCTCTGAGCTTAAGCCCTTCTTGAAAGACGGATTAAGTGATAAAATAATGGCTACATCGTTTGTAGTCAAACCTTGTATAATTTAGTTTGGGGCCATCTCTTTTCACCGGCTGAGAACCTTACGTTGGAGGGCAGCTTTAACTCCAAGACGTTATGACATATGTGATAGTATTGCATGGCACACTTTCGATTTTAAACCTCGATTATTATGAGAGATGATACGAACAGATGTTGTTAATATTAAGTAATATTTGTTTCAAGTTTTGTATTGTAATGCCCTGGGAGGATATTGATTAACATTTGATCTAAATCAGTCAAGCGCCAACAAATACAAATCTAGATGTAGTGCACAAGTCAGTCTAGTTAACTCTAGTATTACCAATTCCAAATTATTTCCACTGTGATCTGAAGTCTGTTCTTCTTATGTATTAGAAAAACAGACGTTACTTTAAATAAAAAGATGATTACGTCCTTACACTATCTTTCTTGCGACAGGCACACACTTATTTACATAAGCACACAGATTCGTTTTCTCTTCAAAGTTTAATTCTAATTATTCATATTTCAGTATGTCAGGGGAAGGAACTGGCTGACTTCAAATTTGAGAAACAAAATTATCTCCCTCTTATGCCTTTGGTTAGCAATGTGACTTTCAAAATATATGGCTTTGGTTATTATTATATTACAAAATAATTAGAAATACCTTATCGTTTTTTTTTGTTTTTTTTTTCTTTCTTTTAAGTTTTTTTTTCTTTTTTTTTAGGTTTTTTTTTGTTTTTTTTATGTTTTTTTTTCTTTTTTTATGTTTTTTTTTTTTTGGGGGGGGGGGGGGCTTCTCTATAATTTGGACAATTAAAATTAAAATTGGTGATGAAAAAATTTCGGAGCGGTGGTCGTTTGGCAATGCGTCTGACCATCGAACATGGTACAAATTTCGATTAAGATGTTTGTATACCCGAACTTAAATGGAGTATACTCTATCGGTCGTTGTGCTGGCTGCATGACACTATCGTTAACCATCGGCATAAGAAAACAATGAGACATCACTTTTCTCATAGACTGTAATGTTAGATGGGAACTTAACGAATGTTAATTAGTTTATATAATTATGTTATAGTTGATGTTGTATTACTTTTATTGAGAATTAATTTGTATGGTTTTGTATTTTGCTGTACTTTTTTGTACTATTACTACTATATGAGATAAATTTTAAAAACTAAACTAAATATACTAATTTGCTGTTCTATTTTTGGTTTTCATACCTAGGTCACGTGATGGTGGTGATGATCAACGAAAACGAGTCACAAAATCTCCCCGCCCACTCTCTCTACAACACCAAGCTAGCGCTCATTCACAATAACGACCTCTTGCAAGAGCTGGCCTCCAACGGCAGGGTTCTCAGCCTGTGGAGAGAGCTGTCCCCGAACCAACTCGGCCACGTCAGTAAATCAGCGAGGTCTTTGTTGAGTTTCAAAGGGAAATAAGTGAACCTGTTCTCAGTCACTGTTCATCTCGTTATCTTATGTGATATTATCATTATTAAAGACAAAAACAAAGACAATACAAGTTACAAACTGTTCAACAACATTGATTCGGGGGGTCACCCCTAGATGTATTATAGACATATACTGAAGAAATGTTTACTTAATGACCTGTTACAAGCTCAGTGGTGAACAAAGTGTGTGTGCATGTCTAATTCGTTTTGATCTGCTGGTCTGGAAGTAGTATAAGAAAGAATTAAACACTTTTATTAACACACATTTTGAGAGAGTGCTTTTTTGTTTTACAAAGCTTATAATGGCTCACTCTCTCTGTCTGGTACAAAGTTTAAACCCTCATTTCCCTGTCTCAGATCAAGTTAAAACTTAGCACAAGTATTCATTGAATCTGACAAAGCAAGAATCAATAAAAAAAAAAATAACCTATTGGTTAATAAATTATTGGTGATTAATTATTTTGTTTGATATCGAAACAAGTCGAATAAATGCTACTTAATTAGAGATGTGGATGTATATATGGATTTAATCTCCTTACTACTTTTCAACAAGTTTTTCTCCCAGTTCCCATTCTCGGATCAAGCTGAAATTTGGCGCAAGTATTTATATTGATGACGTTACACAAATAAATACAAAAATGAATCAATAAGTTCATCATTTAGTATAAGGCGCGGTGGCTGAGCGGTAAGCGCTGGCTTCCCAAGGGGTGTCTAGTGTTTGAATCCTGGTGAAGAATGATTTTTAATTTCAGGATCTTCGGGCGCCTCCGTCCACCCAGCTCTAATGGGCACCTGACATTTGTTGGGGAAAAATTAAAGGCGGTTGGTCGTTGTGCTGGATACATGACACCCCCGTTAACCGTTGGCCACAGAAACAGATTACCTTTATATCATCTGCCCTATAGACCAAAAGGTCTGAAAGGGGAACTTTACTTTCATCATCTAGTAACAATTATTTAATTTTTTAAAGCAGAAACAGAGATAGACCCTGTAATATTCAGACAACTAGCAGTAATTAGCATTTATTTTTCATAAGCTTTGTTCGTTAAAAAAAAATATTTTTTTTTGCTTTTTCGAGAGAGTTGTCACAATGGTCGCAGACACACATTTGAGGCACAGATAAAAGCCTTTGTAAAGGAAACTTAAATTGACTCTCCGGCGGACTACGACTTAGTCTGCATATGATGTGGAACAATATGCAGAACGAAACCGGGTCTGTGTAGTCATGTGAAACCTTGCAATCATTCTTAATCTTTGGATCGAAGACATCGCCATTGGCATTATATGGTTGAATTTATTTTGGAACAAGTTCATGAGAATGATAGCTTTTGTGTTGTTCTATTTAAGATTTTCATACAAAGCCTAAAAGTTATAGAAACGGTTACCTTTTTGGAGTATCCGGTATTCAAAATAGTCAATGTTTTTTTTTAGTTTATAACAATCTTTGCGTTTGTTTTACCACTACATAATCAAATTTTCTGAGATCAACTGTTTGTAGCAAAAGTAATTTCAATATGTACAATGTGCAAGTCTTTCACTTTAGTACTAAAATCTTTTTTTCAAATGGGCAAAAAACTAGCGGTAATAAAAATGTAATATAAAGATCAACTGTTAAAATTATAGCTCATATGTATATAAAGCTAAATTTGGAGTCATCTCATAGTTTAGTATATCGTGATTATCTTTAATTTTTATGCTATTGTTGTTTTTTTTTTTTTTTTGTTGTTGTTGTTGTAATTTGTATGTATGTTTGTTGTTTTTGTTGTTAATTTTTTGTCTTATATTGCTGTTATTGGTTATTGATCAACAAAAGGCAATCAGAGTAGACAAAGGTATCTGCAGACATTTGCAGTGAGTTTGGATAAGATAACGAAGCAAATAATCAACAGAGGTCATTTTTAATTTTTTAGATCCTGGCAGTTTGTTAATTTTTTATTTTTTTTTGTATTTTGTTATTTGTTGTTTCTTTAGTTTATTTTTTTTTGTTTTTTTTTCTGCTCTAGAGAAAATATTCTACATTCAAAAGCATTTTCAATTGAACTGAAATCAATCCAAAAGTAACAGCGTTTCCACCCAATTGAGGTACGGGCCTCAGCTAGTGCGCTGCAAAAAAAAAAAAGATAACTAATGACGAATCCTAACAAGATATTTTCTTTGATATTTTGATGAACGTGAACGAAAACATACACACAGATTTAATCACATACCCAGCTAGACGCACACATACACACTTTAGCATACTCACACATATATCAGAAAATCTAGCAATATCACAGCTGTAGGTGCGACATATGATGTCTATAGCTGGGATTAGATAGCTGAGAGCTGGCTTTATTTTCCTTATGTAACTGAAACAGAGATAAAAAGTGAGGTCAGTATTTGTCCGTTGATTTGTTGTCTTTGTTCTCAATATAAAGTTAAAGAAAATGACATGAACTGGCCATTGTCACTGGGTGACTGGATGAGTATCACTGGATGAAACGAGGATGATTCATCCATAACTTGATATCACGGACAACAGCGTTTCTCAACCTCTTGTCGCCATACCAATTGTCCGCAAACATCCCTCATGTGGCTCCAGCATCAGTTATGAGCAAACATGGCCCATGTGGCTCCAGCATCAGTTATGAGCAAACATGGCCCATGTGGCTCCAGCATCAGTTATCAGCAAACGTGGCCCATGTGGCTCCAGCATCAGCTATAAGCAAATAGTCTACTGTCAGCAAACATCAACTGTCAAACATCAACATGTAGACCTTTACAGATAGGAAATGAACCGATCCCGAACCGAACTATCCAAACTCAAACCTCACTTTATGACCGAACCGAAACTGATCTTGAAAACTGACCGGTACAAACTTTACTGAGTAAACTGTCCTTACCTTAACCCAGTGATGCCCAAAATACGGCCTGCGGACCACATTCGGCCCGCAACGTGTTTCCATCCGGCCCACCGAAAAGTTGGCGCAAAGTGGAGAAAATCCCCCCTCCAAAAATGGTTGAAAAATGTAACATTACTACTCTAGGGCTCTCACATTTTCTCTGATGTATTGATAATATGACTTTAATGTTTATGCGTGTATAAACCGGAAATGTAGAAGCTTCCAGGAGTAGTGGGCGGATTTTTACTTTTTTTTTGTAGAACATCTTTGTTTTATAAAGAAAGTGTGGCTGTTTATGAAATAACAACAACATATATATCAGCATTGTAAAATAAATATGCTTGCATCCTTGATTTGAACCAGGAATAAAAGATTGATTACTACAACTAGACATTAGAGGATCGATGGGAATGTTTACCAAAAAAGAAAAGGCATCTTCACTGTCGCTAACATTTTAAGTATAGAAATGAAGTTATTTTCTGACGCGTAAAAAAATATATTTAAATATCGCATGAATGTAGTGCTAAATCCAAAGGGTTCTGGTAAAATAGTTCACAACAATTTTATTTAATTTTTATAACATTTTAGTCATGTGGCCCGCGAGACGAGTGTTGGAAATTAAAATGGCCCGCAGTTCGTATTAGTTTGGGCATCACTGCCTTAACCGAACTGAATCAAGATTCTGAAAGCCTTGAAAAAAAAAACTTTAGTTTTCAGTGACATGATTTGACAACTATTTTTATGTTTGTGAAAAATTGTGCTACCGTCTTGAGCTGGCCGTGTGTGCGTTTTTCCTTAATCATTTTGGGTGGTCTTCTTTGTGTATCGAGCGCGAAGGGTGTCGTACCGTTTAATATTTTATGCGTTAATGTTTTAAATGTTATACTGACAATGTTCCTAAAAAGTTGTATTTAGTAAAGAAAAAAAAAACAATGATTAATTTACTAACTTGTTGTTGTTGTTGTTTGTTTGTTTTTTTTTTCATAAATTTCGGTTGTCCCTTCAGAACTTAAGATAATTGCTTCCTAGGTAAAGCCTGCTTCTGGAAATGGGCGGGTTCAAACCGGGACCTTGCCTCGACAGTTCGGAGTGTATACCACTCGATCGGGTAAAGTTTATTATTGGTTGATTTTAAGTCGTAGATAACGTAGGAAATATATAGTTGTGATAACATGCTGTTTTTTTTATGTAAAAATCTTTTGACTTAACTGTTTTTCTTTGAGATACAAATGTATCTATCCTCACCTATTGATTGAGTACTTGTTTGTTACATGTCTTGGGCTGTAACATGTTTCCTTGAAGATTTCAGATAAGATCATTCATTTTTTTTTTTACCATGTTTACATTTTTCGTGGAAATGACACTCAATCAGAGCTTAGATTATTAGTTAATTAGATAGGCTATCATCTTAAAAACAATATTAAACTCATATGTCCCACATTAAGTGAGCTATCTCACACACAGCATCGCACAGAGAACATCCTCACACACATCTTTCTCGTACACATCTCACATTCAACAGTTCAGGTTCGGATTCGGTTAGATGTTATGATGTTGGGTAATAGAAAAAACTATGTACATGTTTTAATATAATTTCCGACACCCGTGTCGCAAAAAGATACAAAATACATTACGTAAACACTGATGCACTTTTATTATTATTATAGCTTTTATATAGCGCTACTTTCATGCTTATAGCATGCTCAGAGCGCTTTGGCCCAATCTCATTTGTGGACCAGTGGGGGGAGGGGGTATCTAGGAGTTGGTTTCCCGTGCTGCCTTTGGGCGCTCAGTAAACACAACTCTGCCCGAGTGGGGTGTCGAACCTCGAGCCCCCTTCTAGGTAGTCAAGCAAGCCAAGCTCAAGCCGCACTTAGCCTCTCGACCACGCTTATTAGAGACACTCCATGGATATAATACTAACACAAATTCATGGGATGTAGAAAGGAACCAACTTCTGAGAATCCCACCGCATTGACACAGGTCAAAACACGAGATCTAGATGTTCATGTAGGAAGAGCTAACCCCACATTGGTTTTGCCCCTTTCTCCCTGTTTAAGAGTTTATATTTCGTTTAGAAGGCGCTTATGTCAACTGTTAATGTGAAATCAATTTGTTTTTCTCGTAAATTAGGTACGATGTGATGTCAATTTAAAAAGCCAAATCCCAGAACCATGAGAGTCGTTATGTTGAGGCACCTGCTTCCATTTCTCAGTCATTAAAATTTTCAGTTAAATGTTTCATATCAAAAAAGTTTCAAGAAACTTCCCAGTGCACTTAACTGTAAAATAAAACGTCTTCATATTTGAACTTTTTTTGTCAGAAGATTTGTGAAAGGTTTCTAGTTCAACGTTTGATACAGATACAACGTTACAATGCTGAACACATTATCAAGTGGTTCTGATTCAACACCTAACTAAGGACGTTCTCTTTGACTTGAATATTTTTCTGATAACTCTTGTGGCAAGTTTACTATGACATCCAGACATATTTCCGGCGTTATTAGTAAACGCTCGCACTAATTTCTCCCAAAGAAGAGAAACATCTTCCTTGATGTCGCTGGATAGTCTTAAGTGCTGAGCCGAGGCTCTTCGAGCACTAAGTTTGAAAAAAAACCTGTCTGACTTCCATCCGAGAACAAAAGACAAAAAAGTAAAAAAAAAAAACCTGCGGGCAACAGGCCTGTCTGGGAGGGACCCGAGTCAATGACTATAGGGCATTGCTATTTCCGATACCAATGACACTCCGACACATGGACTAGAAATCATGGCCGAAGGCCAGGTGGCACCGGGGGCCACCCCCATGTTCCTTCATTGTACCAAGCTAACTGTGCGGGATTTGCCATTGATGAGACAGTCCCTTGAGGAACAGCGCATGGATGTGGTGACGGGCCGTGGGAGCTTTCTTACAACCCCGCTCAGTGCAATTGGCAGACTCTCGTCTTTCCCGTAGGCACCCCCACGGTGGTCCTGTTTGTTACTTTTTCGCCTAGCTCACCTCCCCTAGTGAGCCGTTTCCACGCCGGCGCCACGGTGAGGCAAAGTAACTAGTGAAACTTCTATGAACCATTCTTTTCCCCGGCAAGTCCCAGACACGCTTCGCTTAGCTGCTCTCTCTTCTGTAATTTTAAGATTTTCTTACCTCGAGAACAAAATGTACCAAGACTTGGGCGGTATCAGATATGTCGGCGACAATAGAAAACATTTAGTCCTCAGTTGCTCTATCTCTTAGTTTTAAACTGAAATTTCTAATAATTGTCATGCAAGAAAGTGTGGCGGCTTCAACTGCATTCTTATTTTCATGACACATTCTTTCCATCACTGAAAGTAACCCCCTTTATAAGCATTCTCGGTCGAAAGATGGTTTTATTTCACTATTTAAAATGTGACGAACTCTGTACAATGCTTTTACCACCGACTCATCTTTTTTCCCTTCTTTGTAAATATGCACTTCAATCCTCTAATCTCTATGCATTAATTCCCAATCTTTTCCTTGCGTCTAAAACCAAGAATACCGTCATATTTGTTTATTCTATTTGTTTATGTTATTAATTTCATAATGCTTATTAAAATGCTTAAAATCACAACAAACAACTATACGAAAAAAAACATTGCCTTTTTTTTTCGTGATACACACAAAGCGTAAAGACCTGTTCACTTTCCTTGTTGCTTCTACATTCAGAGTCTACTTTTGGTTTCTTCAAATCTTTCATTTCATTCACGCACAAATATAAAATAGTTCGGCACACTTCGCGTTGATACCAAAATGAAAAATGATGCGGGAAAGATGCACACACAAGATGTCAAGGAAAAGGCAAGCTCAAGTCAACAGGATAATTTTTCAAGAACTATCAAAACATCTTACAAGAATATTGCTAAATCTTAATTCATTTTGGTTAAGGTCAGGACAGTTCGTTCGATTCGGTTAGTTACGATCAGTTCTAAAGTTCGGATTCGGTTCGGTTCGGTCTTAAGTGAGGTTCGAACTATGTTCGTTTGGTTCGTTTCCCAGCTGAAATAGTAATCCTAACATGTGTGTTGACCTAGGTCATAGAGAGGCTTAGTGCAATATTAGTATTGGAGGTGTATTCCACATGACTCACCACTGTCTCTTCAAGCACTCGTTCTGCCCAAGAAAACATAATCAACAGTCTGAGCGCAGAATTTATGGATTAGTGGTCAGTCAGGTCAGTCAGGTCTCAAAGTTCTATTCACAGTCTTCCTGAGAGTTAACGATTCCGAATCTTCACCTGTTCCTAAGTCAGACGACCGTTTTTCTTCTTTTAATAATTATGGCTTTATATAGCATTATATAGCGTTATATAGCCTTATAGCGTTATAGCTTTTATATAGCTGTATAGCTTTATTTAGCTTTCATTATTGTAGCATGATCAAAGCGTTATGGTCAAATCTCATTTGTGGACTAGTGATGGGAGGGGGTATCCTTTAGGCGCTCAGTAAACACATAGGACCGCCAATTCTTCTGTTATTTTTCCTGGTACTATTTCGTGAAGGAAAGTCTTTGATGACGCTTTAACGCTTTAGCCATAAAGTTTGAGTTTTTAAAGATATTTAAAGATTCTTTTTTTTTCCTTTTTTTTTCTTTCGTTCCCTAGAACATGGATTTTTTATTTTAAGAGCGGCTTTAGTATGGCGATTAAATAAATGATCCCAATCTGCATTTTAATTGCATTCATTTTGTCCCTGGGTATATGTTCTTTGAGAACCCCCCCCCCCCGGGCCAACGGGGGCATGGAAAATTGCACTGAACAAATCTTTTCTTAATTACTTTTTTGTGTGTGTGGTTGACAGGGCGGTGGACAATAAGTGGGTTTTGATCATAAGACTCGAGGAGCAACGTACGAGTGGGTCAGCTGTTCCCATAACTCACCAGTAGCAAGGAGAGCCAAAGTAACACTATACTTCTATTACGCAGGATAATCCCCGCCAAACAAATGTAGATCGAATCAAACCAGAGACGAGAATAAAAAAAAAATGGTTCAATATATCTGACAAAACAGGTGTCACTGACATACAAGAAAGCTCGTTTCGGCTGTCATTAGATCTATAAAATTGAATACAAAACTACTTCATTGACGCTTATCATGTCATGAACTGTTTTTTTTTTTCAATGATGAACTCGAGAGAGAAGTAAGAGCTGCTTACGAACAGAGTGGAGGGTTTAACGAGCTTGGAGCTTGGAGTGAATCGTTCTTAAGATTTTTTTATATGCAATTATCAAACCAAAGGTGAGCAGTTTGTACATTACAATTTATAAGTTATCTTTACTTTAAATATGTGGATTATCAAACCCTGAACTGGTCTTTTTTCCTGCATAGTCTTATAGAAATTGTGTTTATGCTTTGTGAATGTCCGCCGAAATGCAAACACACAGGAAAATAAACTGAAAGAAAGAAAAATATTGCACGATTAATTTTCCTACATAGAGGCAAGTTCATAAATATTAAGTTTTTTTTTTGGCGTATCCGATGTATAAAGGAAATAAGTAAAGGGTCGGATATGGCCCGCAGGTCGTAGTTTGTTAAGCCTTTTATTACAATACTGGTTGACCGTGGATATTATCTTAGAGCGCCATTTAGAAGACAACTTTGACGAGGTATTTTGTATTTCTATAGATGATGAGGAGCTTACTCTGTAGCCTTGCCGCCATCTTGATCTGCTCTACACTAGCCGTCCCCATAGAGCTCCATTCAGTGTCAGGCGATGACATCGCAGGAAGTCTGGGCGATTCTCAGAGTTTCAAGTTGGCTGTGACCAGAGGAATCGAGCAAGGCATAAAAGACGCGCTCGCCAGAGGGCTAGAGAGCTTAAAATATTTCCAGGATGTGGACTTCCAGAACGCCAGGTTTGTCTGAATGGATTTATATTGATGGTTTTTTTTTTATTACGCTTTTTTGTTTTATTTCTTGCAGTAAAAAGTTATCCCGAGTTTAAAAACAAAGTGCGTTAACAGTTACCTCAGGGGTGTCCAACATAAATTGGCGCATCGCATATTTATAAGAGGGCGCTATGTGGCTGAGCGGTAAAGCGCTTGGCTTCCGTACTGGATGTCCCGGGTTCGAATCCTAATGAAGACTGGGATTTTTATTTCGGGATTTTCGGGCGCCCTTGAGTCCACCCAGCTTAGTTGGGGAAAAGTAAAGGCGGTTGGTCGTTGTGCTGGCTACATGACACCCTCGTTAACCGTGAGCCGCAGAATCAGATGACCTTTACATCATCTGCCCTATAGATCACAAGGTCTGAAAGGGAAACTTTACTTTTTGCTATATTTGTAAGTGGAGCATTACACCAAGAGAAGAAAAATAATTATAAAAAAAATGTCTATTCGCAATAAATGATCATAACCTATTTCAAAAAAAAAAAGATAAACAGGTTGCGCTCCTAAAATCTCCTAAAAAATTAAAGGTCTCCTAAAATCCTTTGAATTCTCCTAAAAATTGCCAGACTTCTCCTAAAATTTTTACCCAATATTTTTTTCAACATAATTTTGCTTATTTCTTGCTAAAAAGGGGGGGGGGGACAACAGCGTAAGTAGGAATTCTGATCGCTTGACGTTCAGGGCTGGCTGTGTTAATGAGCTGACCAGTGACGCGTCTGCACCCCCTTTCACCCACTTATGCAGCGCGAACTTTTGATTGAAGATGACCATATTTTTCTGAAGGCAGCGTAGAAATGGTTGTTGTTATTCATTGTTACCACTAAAGACGCACCAGATCTAGCCTGTAGTGACTATTGTCTATAATTAGAGCAATTACCAGCCAAATGTGTAGGCTACACCGGGCCCTCCCTCACCTAAAATCTTCTTCTTGTAAGTGTAAGAGTGACTTCGCGACAAAGTCCGTAATTCTCCTAGCTACTATCTAGATTTAGATTTAGATCTAAGTTAGATCTAGTAAAGATAATTCGCACCTAACATAAAAACTCCCTAAATTTCAGTCAATTTAATGTACATCTAATGTTTAGATTACTCTTGAAATAACGGTACGCTAGATTCTAGATTTGCGCTAAATCTCTAGTCTAGAAGTAGCACAGCCGCGATTTTTAGTGGCTTAGATCTTAAGTCTAGATTTACGGTAGATTCAGTGAAGATAATTTGCCGTGAAAAGTCCGCAAATTTTAATGACTTAGATCTAGAGTCTAGAACTAGTGTAGATTTAACAAAAATATTTCGAATACAGCTGTGAAATGTCCGTAGAGTTATTTCGGTCGTAAAAGCCAGGAAAAAATTGTGCTTTAAAAAAAACGCTTGTAGGCTAGATTTAATCCCCCCCCCCCAAATCCAAAAGCCATTATTTAATAAGCAAATGTCATCTAAACATACAAATTTGTCTGTATATTACAGGCTCTGTTTGCATGATTAATGTTAAGTTCAGGTAATAAAGGAAAAAAGATAAGATAACTTTTATTGATCCAATCTAATGGAAATTCAGTTTGATTACAATTGACAACCTCAGCTCAACTACTTTACAAAAACAAATATTGATGAAAAATTCGAACAACATTCACACACGAAAAACATGACATGCACACCATGACTCTAGTATCGATAAGATACACATAGGAACTAAAAATGTAGGCCTACATTTCAAACACAGAAAAGGCATGAAGGCATCTCTAAGAATGCTTTCTATGAAAAAATAATGGAATAGCAACCATTCTTTTCTTATGTTCTATTCCATATTATTTGCTAATTCTTGGGAGAAAAAAAGGGTTGTTTTAGGTTTTGGGATGACAGATTAAAAGATAACTTTCACTACATTTTCTGTGGACACAGCTGATGACGTAAATCAAGTAACAATAATTAATTTCATAAATGCATAGTTTTGTGTATGTTAATATATATGTATATAAATATATTTATA
>JADKLZ010005243.1:7862825-7874523 GCA_021533235.1 Biomphalaria straminea | reverse complement strand
TCCGGCAATGACAACCTTGCGGAACTTTGTTACTAAATTACTAAATAAGTTCTAATAAAGAAGGTAACGTGTTTTTTATTTTTAAATAATTTGTAAAAAAAAAAAATGGTTTCCTTGTTCAATAACAGATTATGTGTGAATTTTTAGTTTCTAATATTATTTTAAACAAAAAGTATTCTGATTCTTTTTTAAAGTTTACAACTTATTTAATTATGTTTTCGCCCTGTCATTTTGTTTGTCTAGTGAAGTGGAAGAGAGATTCAAGACTCTACCGTGTGACTCGGGTGTATGTGGATCTTGCTTTGGATTTCCTTCCCAATGGATACAGCTCTGTGAGAACCATTGCGAGTTAAACTGTCAGGCTTATCCGAAACAAGAGGAGTCGGGTAAGAGACCAATTGTACAATGAAAGTATGCATCTAAAATGTTTTATTTTGTTGAAATAGTAAGCAATATTTCGGTTTTTCTTTTTTCTTATTTTTTCTTAAAGTAAAATGGGAAAAGGGGGGGGGTAAAAAGTGAAGGTTCACTTGCAATATATGAGGGTGGATGATGTAAAGGTAATTTCTATGACGAGAGTGGTATGTGGCCAGCACAACGACCGACCGCCTTCCTTTTTGTTTCCTTCTGTTAGTCAGGGAATCATTAGAGTTGTGTGAACTCTAGTTAGTCCTTAAAAATCTCAAAATCGAATCCCAGCTTTGAAACTCTTGTGTAAATTGCTTTAGAAACTGGTCGGCTAGTTGTGTCGTATGAGCTCTAGACTGTTTTCACGTCATTCGCGGGTTAGGGTCTTTCAAAACGCCATCCCCCTGCCGTCTTGAAGGAGGTTTTAAAGTAGTTTGGAGAAAAGTCATCTTCATTTCTGAAAGAGCATAAAACATAAACAGTGTCATACCCACCATAATTTGAACCTTAATTTACGACATAGAAGTGCTGTAATTCTGTAAGCTGCGGAGATATATGTCATAGTCAACCAAAGGCTGTCCTCACTAGTGTACCAAGAAACAAACCATTCAACGTCTACACTGTGTTCTCTTATGGCGATCTCCTTTGCGTTGTACTTCCACTAAAGGATGACATCGGCCAGAGAAACTAGTCTGTAAATAGTGAAGATTGTATTGATTGTTGACGTGAATCAAATCGATAGAATGTTTCTAGATCTGTAATATCCTGATTTGGAAAGAACAAAGCAATCGACACAGAGGCGATGTCACGAACCCAAAGGTTAAAAAATACAGAATAATTAGAGAATACGTCAAGGTCCTCTACCGGTATCTGAAGTTAAGCTATCTTCACATTTTAGATCCACTCTCTATCGTATTAATTCCGACCCAGCATTTGGAGAGTTTTAAATACTATTTTAAACATTAAAATCAGTCTGGAGTACTGATGACAATTTGTTTTCCTGACAACATTGCTCAAATTAACTGAAAATTGGTGAAGGAGGTCTTCGACTAGAGTTGTCTGCATTTGATAGGGAGAATGTTTACACCTATATTTTTCTTGTATGAATTTATTTTATTGACGTTTTATTTTACTCGACCAGTTATAGTCTCATTGGCAATTACTACTTGTGATAGTCTTTTATTTTTCCAAATTTTCCATGTCTTGGTTTCCATTATTAGTATAAATAGCGTATCATTCTAATATACTGTTTACGTACGATCTATATGTCAAGCAATCAAGTTCTGAAAAAGGTGAACATCAATGAGATAGTCGGCACTTTTTAAAATTTCATTGTTTCTAATTTTGTATAACCACACCCGTAATAGTTGGTGATGTAGATAGAAGACACATTTTTTTAGGGGCGAGATTTTGGAGTCATTAAGATTTTCATTGCTGACCAGAAGTCGCATGTTCATCATATTGAATCTGCCTGAATTTTTATAGATGATTTAAAGTCTCTCAATAGAGACATGCCGTAAGTCGTTGAGCTGACCACACTATACCGTTGTGCAATAATCGACTGCAAATTGATTAACGTTACATATGCTTCATATATAAGAATAGCATGAAGCTGCAAAGCAGTTAAAATTCTTTTTAATGTAGAAAAGTTTATTTTATGTACATAATATGAAACATAGTTTAGATTAGCTTCATTTTTTTAAACGATTAATGTTTTTTGAAAAACAATATATAAATCTTATGTTGAAGTAAGTCATGCATTCATGTGCGCCCGCAGGGGATTGCAAGGGGATGCACTTGCACCTCCCTGTATTCTGAGTAGCTAAATTCTAACCATTTTTTTTCGCACCATCAAATCAATTAACTTCTAAGTAGCGACTGAACAAGTAGTGCTTCCACTGGTTAGTGTAGAAGTCGATTAGCCTAAGCGTATCAGGAATTGATGACCAACCATGTACATGAAAGCCTCTGAATTCTGAGTAGCCACATTTTAGCCAATATTTTATTATTTTATAATGAAATACATCTTCCAGATCTGTTTTGTTTTTATTACGTAGATGTAGATTTAGAATCCAGGGGGTGCAAGTGCGCAACGATGTACCCCCTGCGGGCGCCGATGCATTGTTGATTCAAAAGTTTAATAAATTAATGTTCAAGAAAATTTGGTGCATCGACTTCTAAGTCTATATCTAAAGGCCTATCATTGGAATATTATAAAGTTTAGTAATAAGTAGTGCTACCATTGAAGTACAGTTGTTTAGATATGCTATTATTGTAACTAAAATTGGCAGATCTGTAGTTCACATCCGACCATGTACGATTTATTTATAGGCTTGCAATTCTTTGCATTATAATGGGTGTCAAATCACTGTCAAATATTCTATAGCATGTTAGTCGTGACGATTTGTTTTCATTTGCATATAGATTCAGTCATTGAACAGTCTAAACATAGACAAATTACTCGGCCAAGGCTGCCCCCCTGATGGCTACGATTATTTTTCCGTAACTGTTCCTAGTGATATCGTTGATGCTAAATTTACCTCTTTTGTGTGAGACACAATCAACTGAAAAATACGAATCCATTTGAGATTTAAATCTGAACTTTGAGATCTTTGTTTGGCGTATCTTAAAATAACGACTGCAAGTGAAACCAAAACTGCACATGTGTAGTAAATGCCTCTTCTCTTGTTTCTGATTTGCCTTTTAAATGTCGTTAATTAGTCATCTGTTCTTGAAGCAATTTCCACGGTGTTGCAGTCTTTCTAATTAAACATAGTGTCCGCTGATCATCACATCTTTAATGACATAAATCAAAAACCAATTTGACCATCCTGAGGAACACCTCAGAGGTGCCATTTTGAGGAAGGAAACACTGCTACCAGAAAAACATGATACCGGATATTGAGTTGGTGCAGCCGAGAATTCGCAGTCGACAGACACATTGAGAAAAACAAATTAATGTTTGGATTTTGTGAGTTATTACAGAACATGGCTTTACATTATATATCTTGATTCTTAAGTTTCTTTATTACGTCTCGCTTTTCGAGCAATAATAATGGTCAATTCAACTTGTTTTGTCTTCATCCTAAAAGCCGCAATGCAAATAAGAATATCAGAACTACACGATAAGCGTTCATTGGCACTTTGTCCATCGCGACGAAAAGCGATTCAGTTGTAAAGTTATAGACAGTTTCGGTAAGCCACAGACAACGTTTGCAGTTTTTGTTTGATGGAACGTAGGGAAGCAGGGTCCTCACGGATAAAGTTAACAATGTGTACAGTGCATGCTTCGTTTATGTTTTTATATCTTATTTTTTTTGTTTCATGAAAAAGAAGTAATTACTGTGCACTTAATATAGATTAGGTATGAGGGCCGAATAGGGACAGTTATTTTCTTTCATATTATAACAAGAAAGTTGAGGCTACGACTTTGAGCCATGGTAGGCAGCTTGCACCCACCCCCCTGCAAAATCCTGTGGGCGCTCATGCATGCATTGTAATGTAATAACTAAAGTCGTCAAATCGGCCTTGGTGATTTGTTTCTTTGTTTGTGGCTCTTTGTGTTAAGTCGTGTTCCCTGAGTTACAAGGGCATTAACTCTGTTTGTCATTGTCTACAGGAGGTTCTCGTGACAAGAGAAGTCTGGTGGACATTTGTATAGGAATCGACGTATTGGGAATTGGGCAACTCCTCAAGCCCATAATAGACACCCTGGGTGGGCTTCTTGGAGGTGGGGGTGCCCCAGCATCCGGGGGCGGTGGCCTTCTAGGGGGTCTGCTTGGAGGTGGGGGTGCCCCAGCATCAGGGGGCGGTGGCCTTCTAGGGGGTCTGCTTGGAGGAGGGCTATTAAAAGAGGTTTTAGGTCTACTTGGACTTGGTGGGCTTGCAGGAGGAGGGTCGTCAAACAGCGGCGGATCTGGCGGAGGTTTGTTGGGCGGACTGTTCGGCGGCGGCGGTGGGCCTTTGAGTCTGGTCGCTAATCTCGGTGGAGGCGTGTTAGGTGGAGCGACCAGTCTCCTGGGTGGTGGAGGTGGAGCAGGTGGAGCAGGCTTGTTGAGCGGAGTGACGGGTTTACTGGGCGGTGGTGGAGGCTTGAACACAGGTGGAGCAGGTGGAGCAGGCTTGTTGAGCGGAGTGACGGGTTTACTGGGCGGTGGTGGAGGCTTGAACACAGGTGGAGCAGGTGGAGCAGGCTTGTTGAGCGGAGTGACGGGTATACTACCTGGTGGGGGCGGAACAGGCAGTACTGGCGGCACTGGTGCTGTGGGTGGGTTATTGGGTGGTGCAGGAGCGGGTGTGGGTGGAAACCTTCTATCAGGTGTTCTTGGTAAGAAGTAAAAAAGAGATATAGTTCATATAAGAAAGACACTATTAGTCTACTACGTTATAAACTGTAGCAATTTAATTAATTATGAGAATTGTAGTAAATAAAACAAACACATTGTTACCAACGTTTTTGTCTTGATTGTTGTTGTCTGTTGTTATACATAACGGCATGATATCCACTTGCTCTTGAAACCAATAAAACTTGAGTATTGATCGTGATCAACATCTCTTGTTTACTGCTAAAGATGAAGAGATTATGCGCCCTTGACAGTGTTTAATTAAAGGGACTGATGAGTCACGTTTCTTATAAGATATTTTCTTTTTATAATTTATGTTTTTATAGAAACAGACTTAAGTCTCAGGCTACTGTATAAATATTTATTTTAAATAAAAACATCAGAAGAAATAAATATCTCATTTTGTTTTTTTATACCCAATATAATCAAAGTCCTAGATGTGGCATTGTAGATCTCTATCCTTTACCTCTCCTCATATGACTAAAGATGTCTATCCTTAAAACACATTCACTTTCACCGGATTTGTAATCCCCAGAAGCTGAATCGTTTTCAGAGTTCTTTTTTCTTCTTGTGTGTTCATCCCATGCGATCCCATAACTGATAACCCCCTCCTTTATGCTTGGTCTCCAGGTAACCGATCCCATACCTTGTTTTCTAAAAACAGTTGGTATTTATGTCTTGCGCCTTGGCTGAGTCACGAGACTTCCGAACCGGTGGTCGCGGGTTCGAATCCTGGTGAAGACTGTGATTCTTTTTTTTATTTCTTTGTGCGCCTCTGAGTCCACATAGTTCTAACGGGTACCTGACATTTGGGAAAGTAAAGGCGGTTTGTGCTGGCTACATGACATCCTCATTAACCGTAGGCCACATAAAAAGATGACCTTTTCCAAGGTCTGAAAGGGGGGGGGGGGCTTTACCTTTTCTACTTATATACTTCAGTGTATCTTAAAAGTGGATGACCATTTCTTCTGCCTTCTATTATATCACCACACATTAGGCTAATTTCTTATATATAAGTCGACCCTAGGCATTCGATGTCCAATCCAAACTGATAAATCAATACTTTATAACACAAGCTCCAGATCTGCCAAATAGAACAAACAAATATAATATTTATCCAGTATGTCTTAATATTAATGTTAGTAAGACAAAAAGTGAATCCCCTTAAGTAACACAGACACTCTTCCTGTGGCTGCAGATACCCCGTCCAGCAGACAGAGGAGAACACCGATGCTGTGCTTGGGCGTGTTGGACGTGAAGGACTACGGAGGATGCGCATACAACCTTCAGCCAGGTTTGATCTCAGGTGTGTGGGAGAAACAAGTGTATAACATAATAATAATAATAATCTTTAGCATAGGCAGGACAGTGTAGATAAAGAGGCGTAAAGCATATAAAGATATAAATGTACGTTAGCAGTACATATAATAAATGCTAGGCGTAAAGAACTAAGCAACAATACACAGCTTAAAGAACACAGCTACAATACACAGCTTAAAGATCACAATGCATAGCTGAAAGAACAAAGCTACTAGTCACAGCTTAAAGAACACAACTACAATACAAAGTGAAGAAAGCACAGCTACAATACACAGCTTAAGGAGCACAGCTACACACAGCTTTAACGACGCTTACAACACACAGCTTAAAGAGCACAGCCACATTACACTGTTCAAAGAACACAGCCACAATACACAACGTAAGAAAAACAGCTACACTACACAGTTTTAACAACACGTACAATATAAAGAACAAAGAACACAGCTACAATTTAAGCAGACGAAAATAGAACAAAGAGCACATCTACAATAAACATCATATAGAAGGCAGCTAACATTAACTATTATTGTCACAAGGTTATTCGATGTTGAATGATGTAATGTCCTTGTGATGCCGGGGATTCAATCTTCTATTAAAATAATTAAATTAATGTCGAACTAGAATTCACTGTAAAAGATTCTTTATAGAAAACGAAACTCTGGAACTTTATTTGAATAAAACGTAAGTACAGCTTAAGTACAATAGTAGATCAACAATTAACATAATATAGGCTTCTTTCTTAATAAAACTTAGAGATGTTAGAAAAAACAACCTTTCAGTAAGACATTCACGCACCGACTGAAAATCTCACGCAATTACAGTCTCTGGGCGGAAGTTGTCATGTGACTGATGCAACCGACTGATGCAGCTCCTAGCCAATAGATATTAATTTCTATGAAGACAAAGAAAAGCTAAAAATAACTCTCGTGTAATACCAATATAAAAATCAACCCAGAATGGCATATGTGACAATTATATTATGATTCTATATATAACAATATTTTTTTTATCTGACCCAAAACGAACAATCAATAGACCAGTGGTAAGTTTAAAAGGAATCTATAATCTATAGCATAGCAAAAATGGATTCTAACATAATGAACATTATGGTATACAAAATATTCAGTCGTAGAACGACTATGATTCATCTCGCACACTTCCTGATGTGACTGTGAAGCCCTATTTTTGAGACACTCCCGTCCACAAGTATCGCAGGTGAAGGTGGCTTTCCCTTCGGTGGAAGAGGAGCTGGCCACTTTTCGCATGATCCGTTTCTCTTCCAGAGCTGAGGCCCATGTTCTTTCGCTGTCCAAAATGTACAAAATGTAAACTCCATATATATATGTGGCTATTCTTAGACTCGATGTCTGAATACATAGGACAAAAACAAATCTAGTTAACAATAGTTCAGTAACTTGATACGTAACATCTTTCTTAAAAGGTGTAGCTAATGAATGTACTAAACAAAGTATTGAAGAAATGTTTTTCAAAAACAACAAAGATTATCAAAAGCAAAGAACCGCAAAATCACTACCATATATCTCAATTCTTAATGAAAAAGCTCCGTTTCCTATTTCAAAAAAAAAAAGGACAATTTATTGATTAACTTATTTTAAATTGATTCATTTATTGCCGTCGACCATGAATAAGTGTGCGAAATTTCAACATAATCCGAGAAAGGGAAGTGAAAAAAACATGTACCCACTCAATAAGGAAAATAACTCCTCGCATTCAGACACGCATTAACATTTATTTCCCTTTTTCGATACCTAACAAATAATTAATAATCTCAAATTTATATATTTTTTTGATTCATGTTTTGTTAGGTACAACACATATTTTATTTTGGATACGAAAATGTATGTGGGAGAAATAACGTGTACAAAAAGTGTACATGACAGAAAACAGAAAAAAGCTTTTTTTAAAAAAATGCTAACGGAACTCCTAATTATAAAACCTGACTTTGTGTAAGCCAAAAATGGGAAGGCAATCTGTAATTTTACCTGCGGTATGGGTGATAATGTCAACGTATTTATATACCGGTATCATGACAGCAGATAGTGACGAAGGTGCAACTATTTCGACTAAATCAGGGGTGGGAAAATTACGGCCCGCGGGCCACATGCGGCCCGCCGAAGTGTTTTATGCGGCCCGCGAAAACCTAAATAAATCATTGTAAATATCTATTGAAATTATTGAAACTTTTGATTCATATCACTTTTAACAAGGAGACTATAGAAATATTGTTTTGAAGTGTCTATTTCGATTGCTTTAAAAACGAAGAATATATTTTATAGCAATACTATATAAATTCAGTAAAAGACTTAAGCCCTGGCCAGTATTTATTCAATGCTATGGAGAACTGTGTTGAAAGAGTTGGGTTGGCGTGTACAAGATGGCAAGGGAAACAACTGATGGAGCTTTGAATGAAAAAAACAACCTTTTTAATAAAATAAAGAAATTATCTCAACCATAAACTAGTAACTGGAAAGTTTACACAAAGCTACATAGACTTCACAGTATATTTATGCAAATAAGGGCAGTCCCTATGTATAGCTAAAGTATGCAGCTGTAATGTCCATGATTGATTCAGGGGTTTGCACATTTTACAGTATTCATGACGGAAAAGGGATTGCGAAACCTGTACCCAATATTTAATATTGCTCGAAGTACAATAAGTCTTTAATAAATTGCATAATTTTAGTTTTTTTTTTCATATGCTCATTTTACTCGAGGCAACCAAATTCACTTCGCTTATGGCCTCCAATTATCCAAGGCGGTCCTGACTGGCAGTTCCGAAAAGTATGTGAAGATTTGGAATTCTGATGTTCGATAACACAGTTGTATTCACTGGCCAATCATTAGATCAATATGGAGTCTCAAGGAAGAAATTGTTAGGTTCCTTGATGAACATTGACCCTTTCCTAATAACTCTAATGAAGAGTTGAAGACAGATATCGGAAGCATTGTAATTTGTTGCTTGCACATGAAATGTATGTGCATCTTAAATCTTTTCAAACAAAGCATATATATATATAAATATATATGCGGCCCGCCTAGTCCCCAAACTTCATTAATGCGGCCCTCGGTTGAAAAAGGTTGCCCACCCCTGGACTAAATGATACTAAAGAAAAAACTATCGTCTCAAAACAGTAAACGATAGACTTGGCTGGGGCATTCTTCTAGTTCTAAGTTCTCACTATCACACTGAAAGATCCTAAATCTAAGATGAACTGCTCAACGGACTCGAGATCAGGTAACCCTCCATACAATTCTTCTTCTTAAGTGATGCTCTGGGACCAATATGTTCTTTTCTGACCTCTTGAAAAAGTATTGGAAGGACGTGGTCAGCATTCTCTAGTGTGGCTCCAAAAAGGCGTGTCTCTCTGATCACCACTAGGCAGAAAGCAAGAGAAAACGGAAATAAAACGAAAACAAGAAAAGTCCATACCTTCTTTATGCAACAATAGAACGATTATTTTGCTTTTAATCACTAATGTATGTTTCACCTTTTACCTTTATCTATTAATTAGTCTATTGGACCGTTGGGGCACCATGCAAGACTCTCAATCGTCTTTTTCCATTTCTCTCTCTACCTGAGTTAGAACCTCTTTAGATGGCGGGCCCGTCTGTTTTTTTATGTTGTGCAAAATGTCCGTCTGTCCGTCTGTCACACTCAGGGCGCCAAAACTAGAAGAGATACGAAAAATATTTTTTCACCCTTAAATGCGGCTTGAAAAGTTTAGGTGCAACGGCTACTTTTAGTTTTCTAAAATCAAACCGTTTAATTTATAAAAATTATTATGCAAGCGAATTTTTAATAATAAAACACCCATTGTGAAGCAATTACGTAAATCTAAGGGAGGAAATGTTACTATAAGAAATGCTCTTGGCATGTAGATATCACACACATTTTTTAAAATGACTTTCTGTCTGTCTGTCCGTCTGTCCGTCTGTCAGACTCAGAGCGCCAAAACTAGAAGAGATACGAAAAATATTATTTCACCATCAAATGCGGCTTGAAAAGTTTAGGTTCAACGGCTACTTTTAGTTTTCTAAAAGCAAACCGTTTAATTTATAAAATTAATTATGCAAGCGATTTTTTAATAACAAAACACCAATTCTAAAACAATTTCGTAAATGTAAGGGAGGAAATGTTACTATAAGAAATGCTTTTAATATGTAGATATCACGCACATTTTTTAAAATGAACTTTTAGCAGCGACTTTCGTGTACCTTTACTGTTCTTTCAGAAATATTGCGATAGTTTAAGGATGGGAGCATACAGGAATTGAGCCAGGGACTTAGAAGGAACATCCGAAACATCTTGCGAATAGGCGGATCTGACAGGGATCCGACTCCAACGGGGGCCGCCTCTGAGTTTGTGTATCACACAAACTCTCTTTGTAATCTCTTTTTTCCTGGTACTGTTCCCTGAAGGATGATATTTGCAAGGCCCGAAGATCTTGTAATATGGCCATACATTACTAATGTAAGTTAGATTTTTTAAATAAAAAACATTTTTACCCCGTCATATTTCAACCGGTCTTCCGGGTGGTGGAGCCATTTTGGATGTACACTTAGAAGATGATGTGGAAATATAAAACTCTTAAATGAATGTTTACATGCAGAAATACCTGAAGTCTGTTCAAGATTTTTTCTATTCTAGTTCCATAGCCATATTATTGCATAAGTTCAGGAACAAAAGTCAGATTATTTGCAGACGATAGCATAATATAGAGAACAATAAAAAAACAAGACACTGAAATTTTACAAAGAGATTGAATTACTGAAATGGGAATCAAATTGGAGCATGTTTTTCCACTCAGAGAAAATGTCCGTTATTAAGAGTAACACAAAAACTAAAACAAATTAATTCCATCAAATTAATTCCACTTTTCTTATTCATTGTAAACCAACAACACAGACTAAAAACGCAAAATACCTACGTGTTATAGCAAATGAAAAACTGTCATGAAATCCCCATATTGATGAAACTATCAAAAAATCAAACAAAGCATTAGGATTTATTAAAAGAAATTTCTATAATTCAAATAAGAACATAAAACAAAAATGTTTTTAAACCTTGGTAAGGTTAGTAATAGAATATGCATCCTCCGTTTGGGACCCCTCAACTCAGAAAAACATTAAGAAACTGGAACAGACACAAAATAGAGCAGTGAGATTCGTGACAAACGAGTATTCACATTTGACTAGAGTAACACTTTTAGTAACATCACTAAATTTAGAAAGCCTTCATTTATTCATTTATGTTTATATTTTGAAAAATTATAACGGTCAAAAGTTACTACCTGCGAGTAATTCTTTTCCCTACGATATGCAGCAACTGTCAAATGTCTTAGAATGATAACGTTCTTGTCATTTTGCAATGATTTTATGATCATTATGCCTCGAGTGTATTCCAATAATATTATTCTATTCCGTAATAGCGGCAACAACATTTCATTAAAAAAGAATGTGAATTTTTGTTACAAGTGAAATAAGACTTACACCAGATATAATGGTTTGCTTAGCTTTTATATAGGCTATTTAGTTTGCCCAATAGCTGTTGAGATAACGCTATGTGTTCTGGTTTCTGATGCTTGACATTTTCTATAATATAAACT
>JADKLZ010005243.1:7810806-7841372 GCA_021533235.1 Biomphalaria straminea | reverse complement strand
GGCGCTATCAGTGCTGTTCCATCACTGACAACTGCAACAGGACCTGCCTCTACATTAACTGGTGATGTCAGTTCTGTCACTTCACTGACGAACACAGCAGAACCTGCCTCTACATTAACTGGCGCTGTCAGTGCTGTTCCTTTACTGACAGATGCAACAGGACCTGCCTCTACATTAACTGGTGATGTCAGTTCTGTCACTTCTCTGACGAACACAGCAGAACCTGCCTCTACATTAACTGGTACTGTCAGTGCTGTTCCTTTACTGACAACTGCAGGAGAACCTGTTTCTACATTAACTGGTGATGTCAGTTCTGTCACTTCCCTGACAACTGCAGGAGAACCTATTACTAATTCAATTTCTACACAAAGCGGTTTAACTAGTCCGTTATCTTCCCTAACCGATACATCCGTCCCAGTTTCTTCACAGACTCTTGCAGTCGAACCGGTGTCAACTCTGATTAGTGCACCCTCATCTGTTGCTGAACCTACGAACACCTTAACAGCCACTGATCC
The DNA here is from genome assembly GCA_021533235.1 of Biomphalaria straminea. Lineage (NCBI taxonomy): Eukaryota > Metazoa > Mollusca > Gastropoda > Planorbidae > Biomphalaria > Biomphalaria straminea. The sequence goes on along the minus strand of JADKLZ010005243.1, from coordinate 7,840,857 downwards.
ACCATCGGGATTGTTGGGTCTTCTTGGGCGACGTATTGTGAAATAAAATGTCTCCTGAATAAATTCTATTTCATTACAAATGAATATGCTGAATAATTCGTATGGTATTTTGTTGTTGTTTTTTTTAGATTACATATGTATATGGAATGCATATAAAATAATTTAAAACAAAAATTATGCTAAAAATTCTAATTGAACTTTAGGTTGAAAAAAATATTAATGATGATAATAATAATAATAAAAATTATAATAAATCTTCAAGACCCTTGGCATTCCTAGGAACATTCTCGTTGCCTGTCAGAGGGTGGTACTGCTACAGACCTGCCACATCACCAGAAAATTCCTCAGTGGAAACTGATAAAGGGACTACGATGAATTTTGTTTCCCTTTAACGAAACTCGACTCTGGCTGCGCCAGAGAAAGAATACTTGTTTTTTTTTTCTAACATAATAATAATAATAATAAATAATAATGACATATTTGAAGCCCTGAGCATTCCTAAGAGAATCCTTTTAAGTGGACACTCCTAAAGGAATTATAGTTAATTTTGTTTCCCTTTTAACGAAGCTCGACCCTAACAGTGCCAGAGAATGAAAATTAATTCCTTTCAATCAATAACATTCCTAAGAAGATGATCCTTGCCTGTTTGACGGCAGTACAGCTGCAGACCTACTACATCACCAGAAAATTTCTTTGTGAATCTATATTTATAATTCTCTTCATGGCTCAAGAGTTTGGACACCAAGTAATGGAAAGATCACTCTTTCATTTTTGCAAGTCGGGCGGAGTAGAGTTACTCTATGTAATTTTAGAGGCAAAAAAAAAAAAGGGAGGGGGGGGAGAACAAGTAGTATTCACCCGCCATAAATAGCAGGGCCGGACTTAACCATTGTGGTGCCCAATGCGAAACGGAAGCTTCTTTCACTAGATTCCACAATTACGGGTATTGCATAGTGCCGTTTTCTTTTTATCGCGCGAAGTATTCGCGTTTTTCATATTGAATGACAAACAAAATGACATTTTTGGCTATTTATTTCAGGAGATTTGTATGAGTTTTTCAAAGATTTTAATAATTTCCGGATATTTCCATGACTTTTTTGTATATTTTGCAATTTTAGGAGATTTCCAGGAGCTCCTGGTAAATCGACAGGAGGCCGCAGGAAATCTGTTTTAAGTTATAAACTGGTTTAATTTAATAATTTATACACTAGAATTAGCGCGTGTCCTTTGAAAGTGCTGGGCCCACTGCGGTCGCATAGGAATCAGTGGTCTAAGGCCGGCCCTGCAAAATAGTGGCGTATTCTACGCCGCCGGTCGCAGGGGCGTAGCTATGGGTTCGAGGGCCCGGGAGAACCGACTTCTTTGGGGGCCCCTTGCATTTTGACTTTCAATATATGACATGACATAATGTACGCCAAAAAATATATAAGCCCAAGATCAAATTGGTTCAGTATATCAGTAAATTTAACCAAAGAAACTAATCATTAAGTCTCTTTTAATGAATTATACCGTTGCTTATTAGCTAAATAGTGCACAAGTGACAAATCTCGACATCGCTTCACGTGGTGCATTCTGTGCAGCAAAGACATCTATAACATCATCTACATCGATACTTTCTAGTACTTGTGACTTCACTGACATTAAAGAGTGTCATCATCCAACAGGAGTCTTGGTCCAAGAAGAAACCCAAAGGTATCCATTTTCTTTCCAGCCTTTGTAAATTGTAATCTGTCCTTCATTCCCATATGAATACTGTCCAGCACTTCTGTCGCAACACGTTTGAATTGCAGTTCTATTGACAGTCCTACATTAGAACTCAACTTCCCATCAAGTCTTTTCTTTCTTCTGGTTGTTTTGATTACAGGGAATCCATAGTATTCACTACCTTCTTTTGCTTTTTCGTTGGATTGGGTGATCAGTTTCGTCCGTTTCTCACCATTTTGCAGAAAGCATGAATGAGTTTCAATTTATGTATTGTTTATGTTTTGTACGAAAGCACACAGATTAAAGGCATACGGGAGTGGGAAAGATCCATATCTTGCTATGCTCGAGTATAGAAATACTCCGATAAGCATCACAACTGCTGATGAGTACAAGACTCAGGGACATCATTCCAACTGATCTCAAACTATTGAAACCATCGGTAACTTAAAATGCAGAGACATTACTAAACGAACGACAGATGAAAAGCAAAGTGAAATACGATTCGAAGGCAAGTCTACCTAAAGGTTATTTTGTCGGAAAGAAAGTGAGAGTTCGTCTAGGAAAAACATAGCAGAAAGCAGTTGTCATAAAAGACATTTATCACCCAGATCTTACATCATAAACAAACAATGGAAAAACATACAGAAGAAATCAAAGCTTTTTGAACAAGAGTTTCGATGAAGATATCTCTGGGTACCATAATACCGATAAAGACAACGAGCAGTAAACTGCTAGAACAAACGAAAAAGACAGTTATAGACCAACGTCTAGCGAAATTGTTGTGCCAGTCAAGACTACCAGATTTGGTCGAATTGTTAAAGTTCCTAGTAGATATCAGTCTTAAGAACATTAAAAAGAAGGATCCTTATAATAACTTCAAAAGGAAGGATCTCTGGGGTTAATTTGAAAAAAAAAAAAGTTGAACAATTCATGTACAGTTACAAAAAAGGTGACAATTGTTGGATCTATCTCAGCAGAATGAAAAGCTGACAGGTTTTGAGGTGATTATCACAGTTCAGAAATGTTGCTTTTGGATTTATGTCTAACAGACGTATGCGCAGGCCACTCATTGTGGCTGCGTTATCATAGCTTAGCTTTTGCGTCACGCTGTTTTGTAGCCCCACTCTTGTCAACTCGGCATGGGGAAAGTTCCCATAGAAAGGATGACATTTTTTTTATTTCACAAATAAAAAATATGCTATGAGTTGAACTTTCCTCTGACGAAAAGACGTAGCCTACATTTGTTGTTGTTTTTATTCATTTTCTCACCTTTGCAATTCACTCTTTTATCGGTCTATAACAACGATTTTTTTTTATTTAGAAAAGCATTTTTCTATTTGATTGCGGAAAGATGAATAGAGGGGTAATAACTCGAGTGTGAAGTTAATTCTGAAATTAAAGAAGCTAAACCCGAATAATGGACATTTCTAGCACTGTTAAGAATAACTATTGGATCTATTATACCCGATTCATTTAAATCTATTATTAGTAAAGGTAACAAAATACCTGGAATTCTCTGTATACAGGGGCGGCCTTAGCAGTGCGACGGGTCCTTGACGAGTGTCTTGTGCGGGGCCCTGGGCCGTAAGGGTAGACTATATATAACCCGTACCACATCACGCTAACGGGCTAATCCGTCTCTAACGCTGTCATTGGGCTCCAACAATTACAATTCAGTATGTCCGCATTAACACTGTGGGCCTTATTTTTATTACAAAACAGAATATTACTTAGGTACTGTTTGCCTACTGTTGTATATACTTCGTTGTTATTGTTTTGCATAAAAGATTTTCTTTGAAGTTAGTTTAAAAGAAAAATACTCCCATGGCCTCACGATGCCTATGCACAGAATGGAGATGCGCTCCACTTGCCACCTCTAATGCCGCTACTGCTGTATATCATACATTATTTTTCGTTGCAACAAAGAGAGTAATACTCTTTGTTTTTTGCTGCAAGAACACAGGGCCGGTCTTAAGCCACTGCAACCTATGCGGCCGCAGTGGGCCCCGCGCTTTCATAGGCCCCGCGCTAAGTATATGTGTAATTGCATAATGATGCACAATGTAGGCTACGAAAAAGGCGTGTAAATTATTAAAATCTCCTGAAAACTAGACAAACTTGTTATATGGAAAACACCAATCTTACGCGAAAAAAAAAAGCCTTGTCAACTTTCAAATATAATAATAGGGCGAATTTAAACCGAAACCGAAAGTTCCAATACTTTATTTACATTAATAGTCACTGGCATATAAAAGTAGATCAAAATCTATCTGGATCTCATAACAAATGAAAAGCGATATTTTTTTTTGAATTTGTATTAGATCTAGAGACCTACATCTAGAATTAGAATGAAAATGTTATACACGTCTAGATCTAAATCTAGACACATTTGATATGAAATATCAGTCACTACTAGAGGATACTAGAATGATAGAGGTATACTAGATCGAAATAATATTTAGCAAGTTTTTTGGTGAAAGATGGATAGAAAATGACCTAAAAGGTCAAGGGATGTTGGTAGAAAATATGTATCTGGTTGGGCAAAGAAAAAAGAAGAAAGAAGTCAATGTGGCTTCAGCTAAGAACTAGGTGGGCGCCTTACATACGTTTTTAAAACGATCAAAACCCGAAAATGTTAACATAATCCCTTGTAGTGAGACAGCTGAAACAGATTTTTATGAAGAATGAAAACTGCAGTGGTGAATGTCGTATGAGGACAGTAATGTAACAACTTATCAACATGTCGTAAGAAAAGAAGACAATAACGTAACAACTGATTAGCATGTCGTAAGAAAAGAAGACGATAATGTAACAACTGATCAACATGTCGTTAGGGTTAGGGTTATGTAGTTAAAGATAATGAGCTAAATGCGATCGATTCATTGAGAAATCTGGATGAGCCTGCCATGTTGGTAGAATAAAATGGAAAGATCTTGTATTTACTATCTATTTCAAAAAGGTCCACCTGAGATTACTTTGGAGAATTGTCCGAAACAATTTGGTAGACATTTCTCTAGAGTGAATTGCAAACCAAACCTGGACTCTTACAACAACTTGATGACTTGGCTAAAGAAACTGAGAGTTGATGGATGGGTTGGTTCAGATTCTTGTGACAGCCAAGAAGTTGGCTGGAAACAGGGATGTTGTTGAAAACTTTCCAGCCAAACGTCAAAGGGAAAGGCAGTATGTTAATTCTGATGAAAAATTTGCACTTGGAAAAGCTGAAGATGGCTACTGGATAGATTGCTTCAACAGAATTGTGAACACTGCAATTTAATCCTTGCAGCCGAGATTTGAACAACTGAAATCAAGCCACAATCTATTTGGGTTTCTTGACAGCTTCAAGAGCCTTCAGCTTGATGACATCCGAAAGTTTGGCGGGAGCCTCGAGAAAGCATTGGCGTCATCAGCAGACCAGTCGGCAGATATATAGCGCGAATTAGCAGATGAAATGGAATCTTTAAGGCATATTCTACAAAATACCACCAGAAGCCTGATAGAAATTTTAGCTTATCTGTCCAGTAATAAAAGGTACACTGCTTTCCCTATTTCATTTGTTGCACTCAGAATTTTTAAACAATTCCATAACTGTAGCATCTGGTGAAAGAAGCATCTCGCGCCTTAAACTAATCAAGAATTACTTACGGTCACCAATACACGAAGAGAGATTGAACAATTTAACAATTCTTGCTATTGAGCGTGATCTATGTAGGAAACAGAATTTTGATGATCTACTACTGTATGAGTTCGCTACACGCAAGGCTCATAAAGTAAAGTTAATTTGATCGTGATTTTGTACTTATTTAAGAATGTATAAAATGCAAAGACGAATTTATTTTTAATACAAATCTTAATTTTCATGTATTATCCTTATCCTACCCATAATAGGCCCCGCGCAATTCGTTTCGCATAGGGCCCCGCAATCGCTAGGACCGGCCCTGCAAGAACATGTTTGATCTCTTTAATCGGCAACAAATCTATTAAAGATTTGTATTTCAAAATGTAAAACTAAATTACACTACTTTGATCTCTGTGGGGAAAAAATATTTTTAAATGTCAACAAAGTCAACGTACTGATAAACCTAAATCTAGATTTAGTATTTGATATAAATATAATCCATAAATGTTGAAAAAAAATACACCCGTTGACACTATTTGTCAATCAAATGTATTAATTTATGTATTTACAAACACCCATTTGGGCCCCCCCCCAGGGGTTTAAAAACCCCCCCCCCCCCCCTCTTCCCCTCTTACCCTACGCCACTGGCCGGTCGACTAGTATAATTATCTAATATATAAAAGGAAAACAAAGGCGTATGTATGTATGTATGTATGTATGTATGTCCCCGTATAGAAATCAAAACCTAATCGAAGAAAGATAGCAAGAATCTAGAATCACATGGGTGAAAAGGTGAAAGGTCATCATTATACTGCAGACGACACTCGCTAAAATAGTATGTAGTGTCCAACGCTGAAAAGGAAAAGGCGTAGGATTTTATTTTCGCTGGAAAAAAGAAATGCCTATGCGCCCCCCCCCCCATCCCTTGTTAGGAAGTTGACCCTTCCAGTTTGAGAAACGCAGATCTAAAACCTTCAGCTGGTCTTGATTCGACACTACACATATTGACACGACACACATCGACACGACACATATCAACGGTTCCCGGTCACTTCATCCCCGGTCACTTCATCCCCGGTCACTTCATCCCCGGTCATTTCATCCCCGGTCACTTCATCCCCGGTCACTTCATCCCCGGTCATTTCATCCCCTGGTCACTTCATCCCCTGGTCACTTCATCCCCCGGTCACTTCATCCCCCGGTCATTTCATCCCCAATCAAATATTTTATATATAAATATGATTGTGTAGAATACTTTTTGACATTTTATGACATGTTACTAATGCGTTTATGTGTTTCATCTTCCACATTGTATTCTTAATGAGAAATCTTATAATATCTGGATGTGTACTTAGTTATAGCGTAATGATCAAAGGCCAAGGTGTGGTACAGGTAGTGGGAATCTTTTGAGAGATAAAAGTTTGATTACAATGATTATGACCATGCGGCTGATAACTTATCATCAACTCTACACAATTCACTTTCAATATGCACAGGGTGTGATTCCACCAGTGTTGTACTGCTTGCTCCAGGACAAAACCAGAGTTACGTATGATAGATTGCTGGAAGCAATTAAAGAACGTTTACCAAATGTAACACCAGAAATTATTGTTACTGACTTTGAGAAAGCCGCCATGACAGCTTTTCAAGAGAAATTTCAGCTATGCAGAGTAACGGGATGTTATTTTCACCTCTGTCAAGCTGTATTACGTAAAGTGAATGAATTGGGCATGAAAAGTTACTATGACGCTTGTAACGAGTTACGTGGCATGGTTAGATGTCTTTCGGCTTTGGCCTATGTACGTGAAGAACACATTAGTGATTCCTTTGAATTACTCGCCGAATCCATGCCTCAACATGATAGGATGCAGGAACTGTTATCCTACTTCGAACATACCTACATACGTGGTCGCAGACAGCGTGGTAGAGGAGATACCTATGCTTCAGCTTTATTTCCTCCAAGTACATGGAATAAATACCTGGACGTAATCGGCGGTGTGGCGCGAACAAACAACGTTGTGGAGGGTTGGCATCACGCTCTCCAATCTCTATTTTCATGCCACCATCCAACTATGTGGACATTTCTAGATGGTCTTCGAAAGGATAGTCAGTTGCACAAGGCATCACTTTTACAGGCAAGCGCCGGCACTGAAGAACGGCCAAGGAAGAAATATGCTACACTGGCAAAAAGAATGACAAACATAGTTCATCAATATGATTCGATAGATCGTCTTCTTACAATCGATAGCATATCTATCTTATTGCTGTAGATGAAACGAAAAAAAAAACTTTTTTTTACATTACCTCTATATTTATAAATTCTTAATTTTTATAGTTTTTAATGCCTTTTAATTTTATTCAAATCCAACTTGCAACAATATTTTCATTTAAATAAAAAATGAATACATTAAATATTGCTGATTTAATGATTTTTTAAAATTACAATTTGTTGATGAAAATATCAGGGGATGAAGTGACCAGGGGATGAAGTGACCGGGGGATGAAGTGACCAGGGGATGAAGTGACCGGGGATGAAGTGACCGGGGATGAAGTGACCGGGGATGAAGTGACCGGGGATTAAGTGACCGGGGATGAAGTGACCGTGGATGAAGTGACCGGTCACCCATATCAACACTACACATATCGAAAACATCTCAGCAGGTACACATCTGTAGAATAAATCATTAACAAATGAACTTCATCTCTCACTCTCTTATTGACCTTTTCCAGTAACTTAGCTTATAAATTATGTATTTTAAATCAACCTGAAAACAAATGGAAATTTTCAAGATAAACTGAACAATGTCAAGGACGCTATTTCCTCTCACATTCCACACACACACACACACACACACACACAATTTAAAGAATCTAAACTAAATAGGAAAAGAATTGAGCAATATTGTGAAGACTATCTCAATGCGTGGGAGCTTAATTTGTATCTGGTTTCCTTTCTTACAGCTGTTGACTATTTGTTTTCGTTGTTGTTTTTTTAAATTAGTTTTAAGTCATACATATTGAAATTATTTTGTTCTACAAAAGGAAGGGTCTTAAAAAGTTGATTTCTGTAGAGCTAAAAAGTACAAAAAAATGTTCATATGCCTTTAAAACCAGAGGCAGCCTTATCAGTGCGCGGCGCTCTGGGCGAGTGTCATATGAGGGGCCCTGGTCGAGTGTCATATGCGGGGCCCTGGTCGAGTGTCATATGCGGGGCCCTTAGCCGTAAGGGAAGACTATACCGTACCACATCACTCTAACGGGCTCCTCCGTCTTTACGCTAATTTTTGTCACAAGCATAGTACCTTAGCCAATATGTTTGTGGTATGAATCCAAATCTCGTCGCAGTGTATTTAAAGGGCGTCTCCTCTTGACATTTTCTTAAGGGGTTCCAGGTGAGGGCTTGTCTTGTGATGCTAGATGCTCTCAGGTAATCAAAGGCACACCAGAGGACTAAGTCGCCAAGCTGCAGGAAGGTGACCACACTTTGTCATTATAACATCAGTATTGTTGACATGGCTTCAGAACTAGACAGCTAGAGGTCACTTACAAAGGCCGCGGGATAAGTTATTGGAGACCAAAATAAAATCCGCTACCGATGACAGACGTAGACGGCAAAACAAACATCTAAATCGACAACAGTCGGACAATGGTTAACCCTGCAAGTGGCAAAATATGTAGGTCACAGCTGGGGCGGCGTAGACACAGGAAATACTGCATTCCTGATTAATCTTCGCACTCGAAGACAAGCCTTATTATTATTATTGTTGGTGTTAACATTGTTCTTTCATGAACTGATCCCTCCATGTCTCTACATGGACATGTCTTACTGAAGGTGTGCGGCCGTGTGCCACGCTTGTAACTCAAGACATACACCTATGGCCTCTTTTCAGTCTGCAAACTAAAGGTTTGACACTCGCTCTTCTCTAAACTGATGGCGTAGTGGCTACGTACTAAGACGGTTGGCTTTCGAACGGAAGAGTTTCCTACCTCGGTGAAGAAAGGGAATTTTTTGAATTTCGGGATTTTTAGGACGTACGTGCCATTAGTTTCGGAAAGTAAAGGCGGTTGGTCTTTGAGCTGGCGACGTGGCGCCCTCATTAACCGTCAGCCCTAGAAACAGATGACCTTAACATCATCTGCACTATAGATTTCTATGTCTGACATTCCAGTGGCGCTACAGCCTCAGCATATCCCTCTATTTCGGATCTCTCCCGAGCCTTTTGTCTCCACACCCGAACCCCAAGCTGTTGTTGACCTGCTGCCTCCACATCAGCAATCCATCGCACTCATGTGCACAATGTCTAAAATCAGTTTATATCAGTAGAATAGCTATTATATTGTTTCCTCCTTCATAGGAACCATTTCATCCTCTTGTTCAGTGTTTGTATAATTTAGGAAAGATAATGATTTCATTCAACGCGCTTGTTTACCAATTTTAGAACTAAAAAATCTTGAATAAATAAATTGAAATTAAATATTTTGTTGTTCCCAAATTATAGACTCCAGCAGGCGTATTACAATGAACAGTGTTTTTAGTCTTGAACTATGTACAACAACTCAATAACCTTCACCGCCCAACAGTATTATATGGTCTGGACGTGGATACGTTAACCTGTTTGTCTTGTGTGTTACTGTAAACGAAAGTATAATCTGAATTTTAAAAAAAAATCCAGCAGGTTTAGTACAATGAACAGTGTTTTTAATCATGAACTATATACAACCCCTCAATAACCTCCACTGCTCAACAGGGGTATATGGTCTGGACGTGGATACGTTAACCTGTTTGTATTGTGTGTTACTGTAAACGAAAATATAATCTGAAAAAAACAGTAAAAGAAAATACTTTTATAAAATAAACGAGGTGGAATTTAAAAAAAAAAATCCAAATGATATAAGAATTCAATAAAGACATCGATTCAAAGATACCTTAATATGTAAACCAGACTCCACCTACGACAAGAAACAAATAACGGTTTTTTTCTTCCCTGTGCTTTTAATCTGAAATGACTGATGAACTAATTAGACGGCATTTAGGTATATGATATATCATCACGTTACATGATACATTGGATCAATATCAATTATATTATTAAAGAAGTAGAAAAGGTTGTATTTATTATTATAAAAAAAAAGCATTTGATCATGAACTAAATACAACTTCTCAATAACAATGACTGCTCAACAGTATTATGTGGTCTGGACGTGGTTGCGATAATCCGTTTGTCTTGTGAAGTCTTGTGTGTTTAGTGTAAATGAAAGTGCAATCTAATAATCCACATAAAAAAATACATTTATATAAACATAATTCATTTATCTATTTGGGAGATGTATTGATTAAAAATATGTTGTCGTCCAATTATTCTGCGAAAAAAATTATAGTTGAACTCCACAGTATTCGCTCTACAATATAAATCAAATCTTTTGGCTCCGGCGAAGGACATATTGTGGAACATTCAAATATGACCACTGCGCCCTCGGAAATCCATGTCCTTTGTGTTTTGTATAAGATACGGTATTAATGTAACTACAAAAATATTGAATAACTTTTTTAAAAAGGATTCTTCATTTCCTTCCACTTGAGATACAAGCACAAGTGGGATGTAGGTAGGTCAATAACAAATTTAATTACATGACTTATCCAAACTGATTTGATACAGGTACGTTATAAGTAACTTATAAGCTTAGTTCTTGTTGTTGTTGTTTTTTTTTTAAGTGATTTTAAAAATAATTTCTTGTTTAATGATTTGAATTTGAAGCACTGACTGATTTTCATATTCATATTTGGAATCGAAGACATTGCCATTAATACGGCTTCATTATGTTTGTAAACAGTGGTCAGAGCTATACCGGTATCTAAATGATAGGGCCTATACAAATAAATTATAGTTTTCTGCATCAATCCCTTTTTTTTTTTTTTTAAATCTACCAATATGCAAATGATGACCTCTTTGACCGAGGCCCATAAAACGTATTGTGCCATGAGGTCAACCAAAAGCTTGACCTGTCGGATGTGCATTTATCTAGTCCCGCGCTTATTGATAAGCTTTCATTTATTTTGTCCAACGAGTGCACAACCCACAGCCGCCCAAACTATGGCCCCTGAACGAGCACCAGGAGCATCAGGTGTGTTTGGAGGAGGAGAGAAGGAGGGAAACTCGTGTTGGAGGGAAAATGTGGGCGGCGCTGGGGTGTTCAGGTCAGAGTAAGGTCATCGTCCTCGCAAGGCGGTCTTTTGAGTTTGACCAGTGGCCAGTGTCTGTGCAGAGGAAGATAATGTTGCTAGTGAAAAGCTGTTATTGTATTTGTGCTGTCTGTCCTACACTTTCTGTCAAGTATACTTTTTTTAAAAAAATTGACATAAATATTTTAGTGCATCACATTAAGCACTTGGGATTACTTTTTTGTAGGCCTACACATAACTTCTGAACGATATTTTTTTTTCTTTTAAGCCAATGCGTCTTAAAGTTAAACAGGTATACATTGTTTACTTTTTTTTTCACCTTATTCAAGAACCAATACAGTATGATGCAGTAATTAATCATATTACGAATTGTGTATCCTTCAATTCTGTTGGTATTAAAGTTACTTTTTTTTAAGTGATTAAAAATACTAGTCATTTGGTTTGTATTGAAGTAAACATGTTAACAATACGGTACCCAGAATGCAATTTACCATAAAAGCAGAACCTCGATGCTCCTCTAAAGGTGAATTTTTTTTATTTTATTTTTTCACGATCTGATTGCATCAGTATGAAGTAGAAAGGGTGCACAGCTAACCTTCAGCAATAAGGCCTACAAACAAACACCCAGTTCGTTACATTTCTTATGGTCCTGTCCATTAAGAACGTCACACCATGATCGCCCCCACTTATCCCCCTATCTGTACTCAGAACTGGACTGGTAATCCGATACGAAGTAGTGACCTTTGATTCGGCCTTCTGATACCAAGTGACCACTATTTGTTTACCTCTCCACCCCACAACCCCTTTCTCCCTACTTACGGTAATGATAACCCGTGAGCCTTCTAGATACTCAACGTGCCTGTGTTAGAGGTCACCTTCAAAATATTCAGGATTAATTAGTGCACTTCAGATAGAACATTTTGTTTATAAATAACACATCTGAAATAGGCCTAGTAGATTGTGTAAATATTTAAATTAAACAAGGTGTCTTAGACCAAATGTAATCATCCTTTCGATGGATACTTTATGTCATTACCATTAAGCCTACTATAAAAGTGGAAAATTGTTTTTGATAAATAAACAAGTTTATATGTCACATTTAATGAACTAGTTCTGAGCACTAACAAAATCGAGTCAGAATAGTAAGTTAGTAAACGCTTAGACGTGAATTTTTTGTTTAATTATTTAGATTTTAATATATTGGTAGAGGCGTTTAGTTCTGTTCTATTACAATGTCATTTGGTGTTGTTAGCACACAATGTAAAAAAAAAAATATATATATATAACTTTGGTTAATTTCAATAACAACACTAGAAACAGATGAAATCATTACAATAAAATTTTATTTAAGAATCAACTCAATGAAAGAGGAGTTGAGTTTCAGGTATCACCCAGACATCCCACACACAATACAACACATCTAGATGTCACGACAGCCATTACACAGGAATACAGTCAGACTACAAGAAAACACTTTAATACTATTGCAACTTAACATGAAAGACGAAAGGTCTTCTGGAGCTGAATGACCTAACTGCCCAGTAAGAGGCACACACACACACACATCTACTCACAACAGACCAAGTTAGAATTCTTTAACGCACATTAGTGACAAGTCAACACAAGTGACAACCTAATACTTGTATCACATGTAGTATAGGAAATACAAATTCAAAAGGATATTATAACAAAGATGATTCAAATGCACAGTTGGTAGACCCCCCAATCCTATATAGCGACAGCCTGATGCAGGTCATTTCTAGGCTTAACCTGAGATGAGTGTACTAAGTACAATAATCTGATAGGTAAGAAACTTGGAGTTGGCAGCCCTGCCTAATATCACCCATCACTACAGCTGTTAAAAGTAATAAATACAGTTACTCAATACTAGGCTAATCATTACTTGCCATTTCAATCATACAAAAGGTCGCTGAGCAAGTGTTATTACAACATAAAACCCTGCCATTATTTTTTGATCACCACTAATATCTCTCATTCAGTTCAACAAATCATTAGTATCTCAAAAACACAAGTCAATACTTATTAAAATACAATTAACACAGTTGTATGTTGGGAATCAGGTTTCAACTCTTTGATAACATTTGCAAAGGAAATTTTTAAAAAATCTTTGAAAAAAAATTCAAAGAAACAAGTTAGTTAAAAATGAGTGATCCAAATGATGTTACAATGGTGTGGGTCAATAATAGATATATGTTGGTATTGATGTGGTTCAAGTATAATGAACATATATGGCTAGTAATGAATAAAAATGAAAACATCTAATGATGAGTCACCAATGTATGCTAAGATCAGGTCTACAGGAATACAAATGTTTATCTTAAAGTATCCAACTTACTGGTCAAAGCCAGTTGAAGTAAAAGTATATTTTCATTGAAAACTGATGACTTTTACAAACAAAAAACAAAAAAAAAACTATCCTGGAATATATCATTGGAATATATCATATAAAAAACACACACTAAATTCTAGCGTTTCATTTCTTATGAAGGTTTTCAAACCATATGGACATTAGTGTCTTGTCAAAGTTTAATCATAAATGTGTTTGAATTGATTCTATTTAAAATACATGTAATGGTTGTAGCATCATTTTTATAACAAGTATATATTAACAAACATCTGTTGTGTAGACTATTTACACAACTGTTAAAGACAACAAAGCTATTTTTTTTGTTTTAACTTTTATGCTAGTTTACATATAAATTAAAATAAAAAAATGGTATATTATATATAGTCTATGAATTAAAACAATTTTGCAGAAATCTTGTACAGAGTGAGACATTGTGATCTTATGCCAAAGTCTAATATTAAAACAATAATAAACTATACAAAAATACTATAATCTTAAGAACTGTAGTTGATTTTATTTCAAGATAAATATATCAATGAACACTCCCTAACACTTAACTTTCAAAGAATTTGTCAAAAAGTGTTAGCACATAAAATCTGACAATTTCAGATGCCAAGATTTAAAAAAAAAATTCTCCAGGCCAATTAAACCAGACGCAGCAAGCACAGTGGTGTTAAAGTTATCTATACACACGGATACATAAAATCTGTATAGGAAACTGCTGAGCTTCTAGATAACTAGAAAGTGAAGACTATATATATATATATATATGTACAATAAAACAACACAATAACGATTACATACACCTAGAATCCTTTCATTCAGTGCGATACAGAAATAAACATCAGATAATTATAAAACAATATATAAATAATTGTCCCTCGAAGACGGGAGCATGGTCCTTGAAGGAGCACACCTCAGTGGAAACAACTAAAATAAATATATAATATATATTTAACGAACATAAATAATTTAATAATTTAGTTGAAATAAATTAATCATACACTCAACATTACATTTCAGCTGTTCATGTTTTGTTTCTTCTAGCGGAAAAGAAAGCAAATAAATAACGAAACCCAGCTTCAGTTATTAAGAATAAAACAAAATTTAGGCAATAAAAGAAATTCAACAAAGTCCACAACTAATCAATATCCACAGAGAAGTGGACAACATGATACTGGATATAAATATATATGTATACTTTTTTTTTTATTATAGAGATAAATGTTTTGTTTAATGGAACAGATTAGATAATTATTATAAATGAACAAAATATTAAAGGAGGAAAACAACATATTTTCCAAGTAATTTCTATTTTTTTTAAATAAAAATCTTTGTAAAACAAAAGCACAAGTCATAAGCATTAAAAAAAAAAAAGAGATATCACAAAATGTGATTTTTAGAAAATTCTAACAAATTAAAATAATGGAGAAAGGGGATTTTAAGCAAGTACACAAGCATGCTGGGTAATTTTATTTTCTCTATTAAAAAAAAAAGACCAATCACAATGCAGTTTTCATTTTTCACATTTGATATATATATCTCCACAAATCTACAAAACAAAAAGTACACCAGCTATTGGAGAAGACAACACAGAAGCATGGCACATTGAATTACAGCAAATAAAATAAGGCTAACTTAATCGTACAGATATATATAAAAAAACAAACAATTGTTTCTTAAGTGCATACTATAACGGGAGGACAACCAACAAAACCTATTTACATTCTTTACAATTCTTACAATAAGGAAACAGAAGAAAAACATGGCCTGAAACAAAAGACATTAAAATGCCACTTTTTCTTCTAAAATAAACAAAAAAACTGTATGAGGTGCAATAACGGGAGGGAAAAGTGCTCACAAAAACTGACAGGGAAATTATTTTTTTTTAAAGTTCAAAATAATGCCAATGATAAAGCACAACCAAAACTTTTTCAAATCAAAATTACAGAGAAACTACTTGTGCCCTAAAGAAACAGCCTCTTAGCTTGTCTCCTCTATTACTACAGAGATGACCTCTATGATAAGGCTCTCAACACTTGTAACTTTTAAGCAATAAAATGTCCTTTCATTTAAAAGAGAACTTTAGTTCAAGCCTAGAGAAACACAAGTGATAAGCAGAAATGTTAAGCAACAACTTAACAACTTGGCTGGACAGATATGGCACATTTCAGTTTTTTTACTTCAATATCTAGATTCTATTGTTCAAGTTTTTTGCCCTTTACATCTAACAATACTCTATAAAAAATAATCAAGTTAAAAAAAATAAAAAAATAATGACATTTGCTGTCTATGGTAAGAAAAATAATAAATAATTTTAGTTTAAGATAATCATTTTAAAAAATTCATACAATTCTTAGTTTCCCCAAGCTTTTGTTTACATATAATAAAAAAACAAAAAAAAAAACAATTATGTTACAATTAAACATATCTCTTAAAATAAAATGTTTAAAGATTACATGGAAGCAGTTTTACTTAACTTGCTGGCTGGAACTTTAAGTAGAAATGTTCCGGGCTGCTTGGGAGCTGGGATGACAACTTTAAATGGAGAGCTTGTACAGCTATGTGAAGGCGGCATAGTTGTCAGCACTTTCCTCAAGTTACCATTCGGCAGGACTATGGCAGTTTTTTCTCCCTGTGGGGTGGAGGTGGCTGGCAGACCTGGCTGGAGCTGGCTGATGGGCGTCAAGGGTGGGGTGAAAGAAGGCTCTTCCAAAGATGACTGATTGAGCTGGTTCTTCAGCAGGCTCATTGGAGATCCAGCAGAGAGGTTCGGATTTGCAATTATTCTGATAGGAATGGGGTTCTTTTTGGGGGTACTTGTGATAGTTCTGGCAGGGGTGGTGAAAGATGTGCCTGGGGTTAGTATCAGACTATCCATGCTGGTGTCAGCAGTGGGGTCAGTGGAGGTTCCAGTGCTCACAAATGAAGGGCCTTTCTGGTCGTTGGACATATGGAGAGTAATCCTTTGTGCAGCCTGAGGCCTATTGACACAGTGTACAATGATTTGCGACATGTGCCTGTTGGAGGCTAAGGCAGAGCTGGACTGATTTGTTGGCATGCTATTGAGTCGTCTCAGACCAATTTTGACATCGTGAGAGGCATGCAAGTCAGAAACCTTATCAGCAGGCAAAAGCCCTTCAGTAGAATCAAGCTTTAAGCGTTTTCCACTGTCAGGCAAATTAATTTCCACCATGTTGCGCTTGAGTGTGCGGTTGAGAAAGGTCGTGCCATGCATCGGGCTGGTCTCATTGAGGGAGGCCATATCATATTCGGGAGACTGCAGGAGGCATTTACCTAAGAAAGTTTGTCGAGGGACTTCATCTTCAGGAGGTTTGTTGAAACTTATCTGCCTCTGAGCGTGAGGTTTGGCTAGCTTTAATGACTGCAACACCTGCTCAAACTGTGACCTTGACAGCGGTATCTGCTGAGGAACTCCGTGAGTATTAACAGTCTTGACCTCACCGCTCTGTGACAGTATAATTGTCTCTGTTGGCTTCGTGCCTGGGGTGGGCGCACACAAAGGGTTATTTTTGGGTTGAGCTGGTAAAGCTTGTGGCTTATGAATGATTTTGGCGGGGATGCTGTGCACTGCCCTCTGCGGGTGTTGGTGCTTCAGCGCTTGGTCATCAAAGCTAAGGTGCTTAGTAATGGTTACAGGCATTGCAAACTTGTGAGGTCCATTTTCCTGGATTGCTGAAGAAAAATATAAACATATGTAATGAAGGGGAGTGAGGTAGTTGAGAGATAAGGTGCTTAGCTTAGAACTGAGATTTTTGAATTTCTGGATTTTGTGGGCACCCCGAGTCCACCCAACTCTATTGGGTACCTGACATTAGCTGAAGAAAGTAAATGTGGTTGGTCATGGTGTTGGCCACATGACACACTTGTTAACCATGGACCACAGAAACATGATATTTACATCCTGTGCCCTAAAGATCGTAAGGTCAGAAAAGGGTACAAAGTTTTTTTATTTTATTTTTTTTTTATACCTTTTTGACATATTGAAACAGATGGCATTATTTATCAATCATACATGTATAACATGTTTCTTAATATATTTTAACATGAAAGGTTACAGTATGACATATATTTTCTCCCCACTCAAATAGTTGTGGCATTTCAACACTAAAAACTATCTTTTAAAGGAAAACCCCAGTGGTTTTGACAATTTTTTTTGGTTTTTATATAATATGTGATTTGATTTACAAAAAAGAATACATTATTCTTTTTTTTAAATTTAATTTTCAATAATGACTTAGTAATTGGTTTTTTTCAAACGTAACGTTTTACTGCTGAGATGTGAGCTCTTCTACAGACTGTGCCAAGGAAAAATAGTATGCTGTTATCTTCAATTGTTCAACCAGGTTTATAAAGCATCACACAAGCCAATTTAAATTAGTTTAATCTACTGACTTACTGTAAAGTGGAAAACCATAAAGTTTACACATGTAAACGCAGAATTTAATGTCAATAACTCAAATTTGAAAAACGATTAGAGTTTCCCTTTAACTAGGAAATATAGCAGATAAATGAATTTAGCTGAAAATATAAGGTTTTAAAAAAATATTTTAAAACACCATTCTCTAAAAAACTGTTACTGACCTTCAAAGTCTAGCTTTTTAACAGGACTAGTAGGCTCCGATGTAGAACCAATGAGCAAGTTGCGCTCCCTTTCCACAACTTTGCAAAATTCATCAAAGGAAGAATGGCGGGTCATAGCTGGCAGAGTGTCATTCCCTGGTTGTTTAATCTTCAATTTCAAATCTGACAAAGAACAAAGTTATTTTAAATAGATAAAGGAATGTCAAACAAACCCATAACATTTAACAAACTGACAATAAGTCAAAGTTCTAATAACTCAACAAAAAACTCACCATTTCTTACATCTAACGAGGACATCACAGAGGCAGGTTTTATTGGACGAAAACCATGCATGAGAGATTGCACTGTAAAAAAGTTTTAAAAATGATTTCTTATTTATTAATAAAATTAAATGTTTAAATGGCAAGGCCATTTGTTTCCTTTTCAAAGTTTAGATAGTCTAAATTTTTCTTCTAATTAATTAACAATTAAAACGCAAAAATATCTTGTCTCATATTCTCTCTCGATATTTTAGTATGTTATATTTGTGTGGTCAACAAGACAAGTGTTAACCAAACCAGTTTTCTTTTCTGTAGCCTTGTTTATGTAGTGTAGAGGATATATTGTACCAGTAAGCCAAGCTTGACAAAGCACCGGCTGGCAATATATCCCGCTGACCTCTGACCTAAACAAGGCGGTCACTTCCTCTCCTTACACGCATCTTTTGTCGAGGCTCTGTGGTTGTGCCTAGCCCAATACCACACTGTTCATGAATCCATTGTGTTGCTGATGGCTGCAGGTAATTAGTTTTATTTTCTTATTATTATTATTATATATTATTTTTAGATTGTGATGTTATTTTGTAATGCACACAGAATAAAGCTACTCCGGGTTTCGTACATGTTCTTTGGCTATTTCTATTGTTAGAGGTCAACATGTATTTCAATGTTTTATTTTATTTTTTTGTTAGACCTAGAGCCCGGTTTTGTTCCATATTATTGGACTTGTATTATTTTTAGAAGCTTTTAAACTTTAAAAGTGAGACTAGATCTAGAGCTATGAGCCTCACACACTTCTGATTATTTGGTCTATGCATTCAGTGTGTGGACTCACTCTGTTAACAAAGAGTAGTCTAATTGAAAATAGTTAGTCTCTATTAGTGCTATGGCTATAATTTAGTTGGACTGTAATTATTTTCATTTCATATTGCCTGGCTTGCTTGTGACAATATGTAGTTTTTTTTTTAGAAGTCTCTAGAAGAATGCTAACAATAAAATTTGCATTTTATATTATGTCCTTTGTGAGCCAAGCTCACCTTGTTTATGTCCATTATTTTTTATTTGTTCAAACTATTCTATTTTTATTTTTCCTATATGTTTTAACAATTTTATTTATAATGTTTATGTTTGCCTTTGGCAGGTTTTTTAATTTATAGAATAAACTTGAATAGCCTCCTGAATTGTTTCCTGTCGTTATTCTGTGTCGAACCCACCACATTTAGGTAGCAACTCATAGCCAGTCAGTGACCATATAAAAACAAATATCACCCTTACGCCTGTCACAGTTATATGGGATGTAATGGTTGCATGTTATGGCAGCTAGCAGACATGAAAAAGGACATTAACTCTTTATCTCCTGACTGACGATACCAACGTTGATTCCACCAGAATGTGGTAAATAATTACGGAGATAAAGAGTTAAAAGGAAAAAGACTAAAATGTATCAGGTTGAATTTTTTTTTTTTTTTTACAAAGAACATTGCATTAAATTGTTTTTTCTAGTTTGTGATATAAAACTTTTGTGTATACAAGTAGAATCAAAAGTTAACATTTAATTGAAAGAATTAATTGGGATTTTATTTATATGTAAAAAAAAAAAAAGTCTAATTGAGATTATTTAAATTTGTAACTATGCGATACCTAGCTTCAATTAAGAGCGAAGGAGGAATGTAGCTTAACAGTAAATGAAACCTATTTTACCTACTGGTTATGTGAACAAGTCTAGATTTTAAATCAAGTGTTTAGTTTTAAAAAAGAATTTACAACATACCATTTTCATTCCGAACACAGTCTAAGAGTGAGTGGCGCGAGCTGGGCCGATGAATACCATCATTACAACATACTGGGAACAATGAAGAAGAAAAAAATAAACTTTGACAAAGCAATACATGATCAACTGTCAAATAAAGGGGGGAAAAAGCTATAACAGTTCTAGCATAATCACATACATTGACAAAGGTCACAAGTCAGTGTCCTGTGTAGTAAAATATGCATCTAACACAGGCCAAGTGATTGCATAATGCCAACACCAACTGTGGACATGCCAGGAACTCAGAATATTTTTCAATATGTAATCATGTATGGATTGTAAGTCAAATTAATAACTCAAGAGCTACCCAAAAAAAAAAATAATCTTTATATATTGAGATGAAAAAAAAAACATTTAAACCACGACTGGTTACATCTAGTTAAGTAATTGACTGATCATAGGGTTTATGAGAAATAAAACATAAGAGCACTAAATACGTTTTTAAGAACTAGATTTGATAGCGACCACATACTTTGAAAATGTTCCATCCTATGTCTAAAGAAATGTTAAATTTTAATAATAAACAATGAAAAAAAAGCAATCACCTTCAAACTCATGTACATCGTCAACATCAGGCCCTATGTACTGGAAAGCAGGCTTGCGTCCTCTAATTTCTGTCACATGTATTTTTTTAATGAGCTTCAGGCTTGTTAATATATTAGCTATATCATATAATCGTCTAATTTTAGCTGCAAAATAATGAAAGAAACATTATTACATTTACTCAACGAATATAAAATCTTTTACAAAAGAAAACTTTATAATTTTAAAATATTACACTGCACACACACAAAAATACTTACTCTTAAATTTTGAGGCTTCAATGTTATCCATTGCACTATCGCCTATCAATATTTTAGCAGAGAGTTCAAGATTAACAGTTTTAGGCTGGATAGAAATAGATTTTTAATTATATTATACAATCACAATGTATTATACAATTACAATGAATATAAATTGTCTACAAGTTTTCTTGCTATTCTGGTTCACCTAAAAACCCAAGCTACTTCAATTTCTAATTTCTTTGAGAATACTGAACTTACCTTGGAGACAAGAAACAACATAAGGAACTTCTGGCTCATGATACCCAATGACTTGTCTTTTCTTCTCAATACTAAGAATAAACACAACAGTTTGAAATTTAGGTGTTTTTTTTTTTATTTTAGGCATCAAAACAAAACAATACTACCTAGGATCTTAATTTTCTTTTTGGTATCTATTTTCAATAGGAAATAAAATAAATATTTTAGGCTGATATGAAGATGGAATTGAAGGAATTCCAAAGCTGTTTAACAGAGCAGTAACTGGTACATAGTTTTCTTTGATTGGAAAAGCTGTACATACTAATCCATATTGGGTGGATGGAGAAATTCATGACAATCTAAGAAAAATCCCATCATTCCCTTAAAATGGAACCCAGAATATCAGGCCAAAAGCATTAATAAAAAAGAAATCTATGGCATTAATAAAACTCAGCCAAATACTTGCTCTGATTGGTGTCACTAGAGATCAGCTTCACACAATACACCCTTTCATCATTAAGAGTTTGCTGCTATACATTCTAAAACATTTCATTCAAACCCATACAATAACAAAAAGAAGATCTCAATCTCCAAATCTTTCCAATAAATTATAAAAGACCTGCCTACCTGTTGGTATAATTTCATATGACTTTCCGTCTGGTTTCTTGGTGCTTTGATTGGAAGCCACTATTGTGAGCCTATTTGATTCCACTGAGCTGTCTTCCAACTCTTTAGCCATCTCTTGCTCTTTGATTTTTGTCAGCTGTTCAGCTAGCTTGTCTTCCTGAGCTAAAACCTAACACATGCACACAAAAAAAAAATTTGTTTTTGTAGAACTTTCTTTAAAGACCCAAATTTAAAAAAAGAGGAAAAGAGAGAAGGCACGTGAAGTAAAACCAGCTAAGATTACCATGACACCTGCATCAACATAGCTATCACAGTATCACCATGAAATGTTCCTTATTCTGGTTTTAACCCATGCTTACGATTTATGTGAAGATTCAACATTTTATAAAAATGTGTTTACTCTACTCTAGTATAATTCTGTTGTCTGTCTGGTTAGTGGTATGCGGCCCTTCAGAGGGTGTCTAGTTTGTAAAATAGGTTCCTATCATGCCAGTTGTCATTCTTTGCAGCCCCACAAAAGGTTTTAGCTAAGAAGTGTTAGTCTTCATTACTTAAGAAACATTCAAAATGTAAAAATAAACATAAAAGGGAGGGGGGGGGGAGTATTTGGCAAGGCAGAGTAGCATTCCTATTTCACAGTAAATCTTTCTCAAATTTAAGCCAAATGACTTGGTAATAGATCCTTTTAGATATCAAAGTGACTTAGCAGAAGGTTACTCGTTCACAGCAACTCAGAAAATTTGTTGAAAATCTATTACTTCAAATGAATTAAAAGACTTACTGAACCAGAGGCTAAAATGACAACACTGCAGAAAGATTTGTCTTACCTTTAACTTGACTAGTGTATGGGGCAGATTTGTCTTTCCGTGCCAGGTATATTTATTTTTGGCAGCTCTACTCACAATCTCTACACTCTCCAAAACATTGACTATGTCATAGATTCGACGACGTTCTACAGCTGAAAATATTGGATCAAAGAGGTGTTAAACATTTCAAAACTTTAAGAGCCAATGGGTAACAAAACTTTAGAGTCAATCACTAGAACGACAAATACATTTTAACAAAATTATAAAATTAAAAACAAAATGGATGATTGCAAAAAAGTTATCTTAATTCACAAATAATAAAAGGAGGGGAAATATCTTGGATAAATATTATCTGATTAAGTCTAAAATAAAACTAAATAGGATCTAGGAGATTTTACATGTATTTTTGCTTTTAATAGTTAATAACTATTAGTTATATACTGACTGATTGATTACAAACTCTTAAAATTTTTAATGCAAAACTTCAAATTCTACAGTTTGCTGCTACACCCTGATTTTGAACAACTCTTTCATTTTCATGTGTAAACTTAATATTTAACATATTCAGCATAAAACCTATATTCTAACTCCTAACAGCAGTGACGGAAAAGAATTAAATAAATGTTTTTTGAATTTGTAAAAGTGAGTCCAAAAATTTAGGGTTTGCATTTATTATAATAAATATAAGCAACATACCTAGTTCTTTAGCCACCTCGTCTAGGCATATATCTATTTTCAAAATACCTGGATGCTCAGGGTATTTCTGCAAAAACCTTTTTTTTAAAAAAAAATAAAACATTTTATAACATTAATAACCAAGCAAAAGATATATTTAACATTTCATTAAGGAATAAAGAATAAAAGATGTATTTACAATAGTACTTACTTATCACAAAGCTTTCCGAGAGATTTATCTTTTCTTGAGGTCTGTACTTCCATTTCAAAGCTAAAACTACTGTCCTGCGATGAGCCAAAATCAAAGCATTCATGGCTATTTTCTTCCGATGGACTTAGAACTGATGTCACATTGTTTATTGAGCTAGCCGATGATCTGCTCTCATCAAAACCATTTTCCTTTTCCAGCTGGAGTCTCCTGATTTCCGGACTGACTGCGGTGCACAACATTTTGAGATTCCAAGTTGGACTGGGAGGAGGAGTAGTGGCCAAACTAAGATTGTCACTAGATAGTTTACTATCCCAAGAAGATGCGTGCTCTCCATCATTGTTATTAGAATCAAATGAGTTGATTCTATCAGTGAAGGAGACCTCTTCTCTGGGGTTGTCCGAGATGATGCAACACTCTAACGGCTTTCTGTTGCTTTTTGGTACAGCAGATTTCACTAGGGATGTATCTGGTTCCATATTTTCTTTGCCGATAGGCTTCTGTAATTTTATGGGATACCGATTAGGTTTCAGTTCTTTATTTCCACTTGAAATAGGTTTATCAGACAAGCATTTTTTGAGACGAGGTTCTGGTCTTTGAATAAGATTCTTAGGTAAATTTTGAGTTGTCAGCTTTGGCCTTAACAAATATTTGTCATCGGCCATTGCTATAAGATAAAAGAAAAAAATAAAATTAGCATAGATTCTATATAGGCTTACAATATAATTATATTTTTATGAAGCAAAACACAAGCTTATGCTAATTTGCTAATTTTTTTTTTTACCTTAGAAGGGGATGGTGATTGATGGAATTATTAGAACAATAGACATTGTTATAAATTAATAATAAATTTCACTAGATCTGGATTTTGCATCTTCTATGACTATGATTAGTTAAATTTATTATGTAGATCTAGACTACACTCAGTGACAGTAGCTGTCCAGCCTAAGTTTGATTGCAAATCATAAATATTCAAGATGATATAGAATCTATATCTAGATCTATATTTATATTATAATAATAATAAATGAAATAAATTATAAATAATATAGATCTAGATCTAATAGATCTAGATCAAGAATCTATGACTATGTCTTGAATTAGCCCTGGAAAAGTGGAGATCTAGATCTAACCTAGAGTCTAGATTAGATAAACACCAATAAACTGAAAAGGCGGTTGTTCACTGTTGCCACAGTCACCGAGTCAGTGTTGCACCGTTGTGGCAAAGGCCGACTTGTCTAGACTCTACTAGATCTCTAGATCTAACTTAGTCTGACTCAGTTTAATGTTAAAACTAAGATCACAATTATTATATCATTATGATCTAGACCTAGAATAATTAAACTCTAGATCTAGATCTAGACTCTAGATCATAATTTTAAGATTAGGTCTAGAGATCATCTTGAGTACTTGAGCCAGTGCAAGTGCACTTAAAAAAAAAGGTGACACGACTGTACACGTCCAGACCTGAAGATTTTAGGAACGTTATAAAACGTCTCGTCTAATTATATTTTAAAATGCAGCAGATTAATTAATTCTGGTATATCGAACAAAATAGCCTAAACTAATAAACATTTACCTGTTAAATTGAAAAATATCAATCGAATTAAAAACGCTATGTCAACAAACTTGAAGAAAAACGGCATCCGTTTGCGCCTACCGCTCTCGAACCTCTCGTCTGTCTGGACATACAACTGTGTTGTAAGGTGGCGTTCGAAATTGGCGCGTGATAGCGACGCACAGTATTGCTTCCCTTGCAGTGCCCTGAACGAGGATAATGTATGTGTAGTAGGAAAATAACGCGCCAGTGTAATGTTTACATTTTAGAAGTGGGCGGTACCTCAAAACGAGGGCGCAATTCAACGGCGGTGAATTTCAAAGATGTTGCTTTATTTTCATCACACTCTGACTGGGCAGATGAAATAGTCTTTGTTAAAACCTATTTCTTTCTTTTGAAAAGTGGGGGTTCATTTTTAATATTACAAAATGGAATAGAATCTAGATCTACATCTAGAATAATTAAATTCAAGATTTAGATTATAGTAGGCTGTCTGGGTCTGGATTATACATCTATGTCTTCTGTCAATATGCATATCTTGTGTGTGAGGTTGTTGCGTCTCGTTTGTGTTAGAGTTACTATATTTTTTTTTGTTTGGTAAAGAAATATTGATTTTTTTTTACCCCGTATATACAAGTCTTTATGTAGTGCATTTTACTAACTATGCTCTACGGTTCTGTAGTATTTAGATAATAAATCTAAGCCTTTTTAACCTATCTAAATTAGATATAGTTCTAATTCTAGAGCCAGTGAATGATTCGTTGGTGCCAATTGCTTGCTTGAAGAGAATAATAGGTCTAGAAATAAAAAAAAATAGATATAATCTAAATGAGAACATTCGATTTGTTACCGGTTATTAGAAAATTTAAAATTTAGTGAATAGATAGATTTGTTTATTTTAAAAAATCGATATATTTGAAAACGAAATAAAATATTTCTTATGCATATCCGCCTCTCTCTTTTCTCTATTTAAAATAAATGGGAATTATAAGTGATGTTTTATAGATCTAGGATTCTAGGTCATTCCTAGAACATGTAGAGTTGGACCGTGTGAAACACTGGAGACCAAATTGTATTTAGGCGATGTTGTTGGATCTATTCAGATTTCAAGCCCATTAGTTACCAGATCTAGACCTGTATTTAAAGTTTTCGCAGTAGATATTGCAGAAGTGGATTAGCCAACATTACAAAGATCTAACACTCTGCCTTGGTAAATGCTTATTTAAACATGTTCACGGCACAAACCCTAATAAGCCAAACTAGAATTAAAAAGAACAGGCTTCATTAAAATAAAAATGATATGTAGTAATTATAACAAAACAAAAATGAATGAAAAGTATAAATTATCGAATGGTTGCCTGGTCGTGTGGTATGCGCTCTGGACAGTCGTCTTGATGATCTCGGGTTTGAACTCGTCATCCTCAGACGTCGTACGGGAATGTTTTTATGCGTTCTTTTCTCACAGATCAGGCAGATTTCCTTTTTTTTTTCTTTCTGTTTTTAAAGGTGCTTCTTACTTTTTAGACTTCAAATATTTCTTAAGTTTTATTGATTTTTTTTTCACTCGGGTGGTCGCCCTTTTTCAGTCCCCACAGTAGCTGGGTAATCCACTGGCCACACCCTTCACGACTAGACGGAGCGGTGAAGGGGGTTTAGATCTACAATAAACTTTACTGGTCAAGGGGGACATCCAGCGGTGACCACGATGAGCCAGCGCGGCGTCACCACGGGTGAAGTATGTCCACACATTCTTATCAATGTGCATTTTTGTGTGTGAAGTTAAGCGCTGACCGAAGGATGAACTCACGGCTCGCATGCATCTAAAATACAAGAGCCTGTTTCTAAATTGTTTTTGTGTTGTTTTTAAAAAGTTCTGGCGTTGCTTCAGAAATGAAGATGATTACGTCCTGCTAGGAGAGTGGTCTCCGGGGCAAACTTAATCATAAGCTGTAAGTGGTAATCAATTAAGCAAAACGAATGTCCTTCTATTTTTCTCTATTTAAATAAATGTTAATTCTAAATTAATGCCCAAAGTTTATTTAGAAATAGAAAATGGAGCAACATTACATGTTTTGGGGCGATGTTAAGTCTATTACTTCTCTAGAAAGTTATTCAATCTAAATATATATGGATATGACCCGCAGCCTGCAGATCTTTGTTTTGGTGTTACTGATCTAGGTGATCGGATTTAGATCTATGTCAAACTGGTTAATGTTCCATTAACACTTTGTATCTATATATATAATCCTCAAAGAATTAGGTCAGACAACAACAACGAGTAAATAGGTAAGATCCCCTGGCGTACGCACCACGGTGTGAATGGACCCAATCCGCACTATTTCATTCACAAAATAGCATAGCATGCGGCGCAACGCTATTTTGTGAATGAATGTGGTGTAGCCTATATAATTCTCTTCTTCTTTTAATATTATGATGACAAAGTAAAATAAGTATTTTAAGATTATTGTGTCGTATGACTATTGAAACTAGAACAACAATACACAGATAGAGTCTACTCTCAGGTTTGACTTTAGAAGTACTTTAATTAATATCACAAATTACGCATATTCGTTCATCAGACATGATTACGAAAGGTAACTAATCTCTCTATTCCTAGATCTAGATCTAAAACTCGAATTCAACTCTAAGATAATAGAACTTCTCCTCGCAGAGATAGTTTTATGCTTTAGCACATGAACATACTAATTATAGTCCGTTTAATAAAATTAACATTCAAATTTGTTTTTCTAAAGCATTGTTACATGAGTGCATCTATATTCTTAATATCGCGTAAATTAAGGTGTCAATTAGCCATTTTGTTAGCTCCATTCATAGTATTTTTCATTCATGAATTCACGCTATCGCTTTACTTATAACAAGCAAATGGGAAGATCCCATTGCGCATCATGGTGTGAATGGGAAATATATTTTAATTTACAAAATAGCATAGCATATTTTTTTTTTTACTTTAAAAAGATTTTAATAAGTAACTTCGTGTAACTTGAAAACACAATTGTATATATATCTACTATTGAATTATGATTTCTAAATTATGAAAAAAAAATTGCATGATCCTCAGTCTTAGAGATTAAACACAATTTAAGGACATAGATTCTAGACATAAAATGAAGTACAATGCACAAATATTTGTTTCATAAAACTCTCTCTTATGAATTTGTGTAGTGAATGGAAGGGAGGTTAAAAAAGTGGAAGCCGGAAGAGATTATTGGCCTATTGTGTCGTAAGACTCTTGAAACTAATCTAGATCGACATTTAATAATTTCCGGAGATTTCCAGGACTTTTTCGTAGGCCTATATTTAATAACATTTCATGAGATTTCCAGGGGTTTCTGATAAATCAAGTCCAAGAGGCCACGGGAAATCTGTTATATGCTATAAAATGGTTTAATTTAATAATTTATACACCTAAAAATTAGCACGGGTCCATAGACATAAATAAATATAGACTGGAAAAAGGAATAGGTCCAATGAAAGTGCGGGACCCACTGCGGTCGCATATTTTGCAGTGCCTAAGGCCTGCCCTGGAAAATAGCGGCGTATGCTATGCCGCCGGTCGTCAAGGGGCCGCGGGAAATCTGTTATGTTATAAAATGGTTCAATTTAATAATTTATACACCTAAAATTTACCACGGGTCCAAAGAAAGTGCGGGACCCACTGTGGTCGCATATGTTGCAGTGCCTAAGGCCTGCCCTGGAAAATAGCGGCGTATGCTATGCCGCAGGTCGACTAGTATATATATATTTTATCACGAAAATAAAAGTAGAGTGTGAAAATGGGTTTATCAGTTGAGCCGACATATTTATAGCTCATATAAAATACTGTGATCGCGGGTTTACCCGATTTGTTAAAAAAGTTTCGTTCTTTCTTTAAGATAATTTATTATTATTATTATTTTAAGGCCCTCCGGCTGTGGGACAGACATAAAACATAAACTGCGGTCTCCGCCATAATCTAAGGAATAATTATGCCAATATTTATTAATATTGGTCGAATGGTTTTGATTTCTATGTGGGACATTCATACAAACATACATACATAGTATATTACATACATACACCTTACATTCTTTATTATTATTATTACATTAGATATGCTATTGAGGGCGCGGTGGCTGAGCGGTAAAGCGCTTGGCTTCTGTACTGTAGGTCCCGGGTTCGAATCCTGGTGAAGACTGGGATTTTTATTTCGGGATTTTCGGGCGCCCTTGAGTCCACCCAGCTCTAATGGGTACCTTACATTAGTTGGGGAAAAGTAAAGGCGGTTGGTCGTTGTGCTGGCCACATGACACCCTCGTTAACCGTAGGCCACAGAATCAGATGACCTTTACATCATCTGCCCTATAGACCGCAAGGCCTGAGAGGGGAACTAGCTATGCTATTGGATTGTCGTGTCATGGCCACATTCTTATATGCTTGCGAGTCTTGGACTATGACTGCAGAGCTAGAGAGGAGGATCCTAGCAATGGAATTGGGATGCTACAGAAGAATCGTAGGTATCACATTTAAAGACCACATACAAACGAAGAGAGGCAGTGTTACTACAACGATTGGACCCCACAGAGACCTGCTATTTATTATTTTAAAAAAAAA
>JADKLZ010005243.1:7770096-7781359 GCA_021533235.1 Biomphalaria straminea | reverse complement strand
TCTCCAAACGATGACTTAAACCTACCACAATGACTCTCCCTTCTCCAGACGTTGACCTAAACCTACCACAATGACTTCCCCTTCTCCAAACCGGTTAACATATAATTATCTATTGCTATAAGAAGAAATGTACTACCGAAAAATTAAAATAGAGTCCCGATCATGTATACTAATTTACGAGAATAAATCATAATTATTGCGAAATAATGTTGTTGATTTTTAAACAAATTTCCAGTCCTTGTTAAGTCTTCAATGGTTCAGGCCTGGCATCGTTGATAAAAAAAACAACATTTAAATCTAATCAACTAGGAGATAAAACTCTTTTAAATTTTTGAAATTGCCTAGTCTCTAGAAATAGAAAACAAAAAGGAGAAAGAAAGGAAGAGAGAGACGGAGAGAGAGAGAGAGAGAGAGAGAGAGAGAGAGAGAGAGAGAGAGAGGGGGGGATAGAGAGAGCTATTGTTTGTTTGAGTGGCAGACAGAGAAACAATGTTGCTGTTGGTGTGTAAAAGAGAGAGAGACAAAGAGAGAGAGAGAGAGAGAGAGAAAGAGAAAATGAAACTCTTTCAGAGCTATATAAACATAGTTGCGTGAGGACAGAATGGATCTGGTCGAGATTTACATTTCAAACTATTTGGACTGACTAACAAAAACAAAAACAAAATATTAAAAAGTACATTCGTTGAACGCTATGAGAAATTCAAAAGCTCCTTTTTTTTATTTTTTGAAGTCTGCCAACTTTATGCATGCAATAAGAGACTAGAATTAATGTTTTCAAGACCATTCTCCTCTCTTAAAATAATGATAATTGCTTATAATCATAGTAAAACGGGTAGGGGTTTAGGTTTCATACGATGGATTGCAGCACTTAAAGCAAAGATTTTGTATTTACTTTACTCGTTCAGCACGATACATCCTCTTCAGCCTCTACCTTCCACTACAACCGGAAAAGAATCAATCGTATGAACTGTACTAAATATAGATCAACACGTGACCCAATAAATGACGCAATTCTTATACTCCTAAATATAGCTAATGTAAGACATTCTTATGATATATAAAAATATCTAAACTTTAACAAATTATCATGAGGGTAAAATGAAAAAAATCGTGGTCGCTATAAGGTTTGTGAGTGAACTACGGCAGTAAAAGAATCTTTCCCATGATCCCTGGTGTCAAGACTTGATACTGTTATAAGGTGACAACTTAGTCCCCCAAATCTCAACGGGCCATTATGGCCGAGGGAGAGTGCTGGACACGTTCTTGTTTTATGGGGCGCGGGAGATTAGTGGCCCTTCTTAGAAGGTGTCATCTGGCTCAGCCGCCACTGGGAGAAAAGTCATAAATTTTATAAGACTTTATGCTAATAGTACACTCTATGTTCACGCCATTGCGGTCAATATTTCTGTATAGTTTAATTTCTGTTTTATTGATTTAGGAAAAAGTGGTGCAATTGTTTTTTGTCTGAAGATGAGATAGTTGAAGCAGAGAGGGTGGGATACGTTAAAAAACAATATGGGGAGGGGTAGGTTGATTGTCAAGGTTGTGTAATACTTTAACGTTCTTATGTAAATAAAACTTGTCAAGGTTATTTATTTTTATCATAAGATTTCAGTCTCGACAGGACTCTATATCTCAAAATAGTTCAGGGAAAATAGTAATTTAGTTAAAGTTGAGTATGATTATAATTAACAATATTTGAGAAATATATATCGGGATGGAATCACTGAATCCAAACGTTAAAGTTCAAGTTTACAGCAAAGTTTAATCTCTATAGCCATTCATTCTTCCAGTAATGAACCTCTTTCACCAATCGTAAATGAACAACATTTAGCCACGTCATTCTTTAATATCTTGTATAAAACTTACGTAATCCATAAAGGCTATCAGGTGATGAGCATTTTACATTGTTATATCAATATTATGTTTATTTACGATTGTGAATGAGGTCCATTAGCTAATAGTTAGTAATATTATTATGGAGAATTTCGAATGTTTTGTGATTCATCTCTACAGTGACCCCTAGGTGACCGTTAGAACTAAACATTGATGACCCATGAAACTGACCATGCCCGCTCACAGCTCATCGTCATCTTGTCCTGATGTAACGTCCGAACTACTGCTTCGGTCGTTGAATTGCCCTGCGTGTGACCCATCGCACTGTCCACTTTACTCTACACTGGAACATTATGACCACCCGAGGAGGACAGCCGCTCATTTTCTAGTTTAATTTGTGAAAGTAATAACCTCTGGTCACGGTAGTTTTGCTGACCTCGGTGAACATCCGTAATGGTCAGTTGACTCGATATGAACGCTCGTGAAAATTGATGAAAATTGGAAGTGTCCAAACTATAAGTGTTGCCATTTTGTAAATGTGTGTGTGTGTTAGTGTGTGTGTGTGTGTGTGTCAATGTGTGTCTTTTGTAATTTGCTCTCTGCGTCAGTGCCATTAGAGCAGTAAGTAAACAAACGACAATGGTTCAAGTCTCTAATTAAAGACAAGACGGATACTCGCAAGACGTAATTATCTTCTTTTATGAAGGGACATCTGTCATATCATATGGTCTGAGTCAAATGTATGCAGGATTGGAACTAAGACTTTCAGTGAGTCCACACTTACCGCTTCTCTGCTTGTGTTAATGTAGCAATTGGATTGTGTGGTCGAGTCAGTGTTGTAAGATTAATATCTGGCCCTGCACACTAAATGATGTCTGATTATTTAAGCAACACCGTATTGCAGGGAATACTTGTTAAAATTGTAAACTCAAGCAAAAATACTTTTAAATTAAATACATAAACATGTAATCGAGAACAGTGTTTCTTAAACTTTTTACACAGCGGGACTTTTCGAACATTTCAAATTTCTAATACTTAGCCAAACACTTTACTTATTTCTTTGATAGATTAGTTTATGTCATAAGTTCCCCTTTCAGACCTTGTGGTCTATAGGGCAAATGATGTAAAGTTCATCTGATTCTGTGGCCTATGGTTAACGAGTGTATCATGTGGCCAGCACAACGACCAACCACCTTTACTTTTCCCCAACTAATATCAGGTACCCATTAGAGCTGGGTGGACTCAAGGGCGCCCGAAAATCCCGAAATAAAAATTCCAGTCTTCACCAGGATTCGAACCCGGGATCTTCCAGTACGGAAGCCATGCACTTTACCTCTCAGCCACCGCGCCCTCAGTTCATGTCATAACCTACAGATTAATTACTCCATTAATTTTTGAAACACATTTTTAGTCCTCGTGAAACACAGGGGATCAACTGAACAAAGTTTGGGTGACTGATCTAGAAGCTGAAATCAATATCTTGATAACTCACTTTATATGTAAAGAATTTAAAAAAAAAACATTTACAGCAGTTACTGAGGCCCCGAAACAATACTTATACTTATTTACTTAAACCCAATATACATTGTTACCCTTGCTATAACCATCAAAGCTATTCCTAGCACATCCTAAAGTTGTCTTAGTTTTAAACTAACTTGTAAACAATTGACAACTACGACCTTGCTGCGCAATTCCTCAATGTTCTCAAAATACACCAGCGACAAAGAAACAAGTTTATTTTCCAACTTTTACCTTAACTCTTTCTCTCCTAACTGACGATACCAACGTTGATTCCCCCAGAATTTGCTAAATAATTACGGAGAGAAAGAGTTAAAGCATACAACGAAAAACATCAAGTAGACTCATAGGGAGAACGTCTCTAAGTTTGTTATGGCAAAATATGCAGGGATTGTATGGTCATGTGAAATACTTATCCTTAATTTTCGGTATCGAAGACATTCTTAGAAATTTTTTTATCAGAGATTGTCATACATGGAGGCCATTTTTTTGGTGTTTCCGGTGTATAGGACAAAAGTAGTGATAATAAGCTTTTTTTTTTTTAAATTTAATGATAATCTTTCGTGCACTGCAGAAATCAAATTTTCTAAGCTCTTCAGTGTAAAGGTTTTATTTAGTTTAACACGGAAGTTCAATTAAGCGGCCTTGACATTGTTTAGTTGCTAGTGAACATTTCCTATATTTTGTTTTTTGGTGTGCCGAGGGGCTATTGCCTCTTTTTGGGCTTCATGCCTCATTTGGTTATGTCGGCCTCATAGCGTTTTGTTTGGTGGACTCCTACCACCGCGCTTCGAGACTGTGGCAGGTTTAGAGCAGTACCGCACTTCAATCTCCCTGATACTACATGGAAACACTATCTCCAATGTTTGTGACTTTCAACTAACCAAAGAAAGTAGATCATTAAAAAAAATCTATTCAAAATCCCTTTTTGAGAAAAAAAAAGAGAAAATTTCATTTAGTGTCACATTACAGAAACAATCGATGTCTTTACTCTGTTAACTGGGTCAAGTAACAGCAAAATGTGAGATCCAGCGAATCAACATGAGGTGGGGAGGAGTTTTTTTTTCGTTTTATTTTGTAATCGTTCAAATCCGATTTATTATTTACATGTGTTAAATTGAAACCCAGCGGTGTATTCGTGAAAAAGTTGGTGTCTATCAATGCCACCACAGCAGGGAATAAGGTTGGCACAGTCTCTGGACAAGAGTATCTGGTCCATGAAGTCTGCAGTAACCAAACTGTAAGGACTGGTCCACATTATTGTTTAATACTGTCCGATGACATAGTAAAAAAAGGGTCAAAAGCAAGTTATAAGCTTACTTCTTTTATGAGACCAAGTTTGATTTTATGGTGAATCAGGAGAGACATGTAGAAGTTGTAATACAACGTTGAGAGGTGAGATATGTTGTACTTTCAAATGCAACCAAACAAAATACAAAGCTCTAGCAACAAAGTCATGTTTGGCTTGACGTTCATGGCAGGAACAAAGTGTGTTTAACTATTTGTATAATTACCTCAGTACAACACACACGAAAATCTGTTTAATGAAAATACCAGAGAAGGACAGAGTGAGAGAGAGAGAGAGAGAGAAAAGGAAAATTAAAAAGAGAAAGATAGAGGGAGTAAAAGAGAGAGGGCGTGATAGAGAGAGAGAAAGATAGAAAGAGGAAAGTGATGTAAAAAAAAAATGGATCATGAAAGAGCAAAGGCGGTATAAAAAGATCCAATCGGATCATCGCCGCAATCATTTGTCACAAAAAACGTCCACCATCCAAATCCGGAGTTTAATCTTTGACTTATTATTGTCGCGAAACAAATTTTGCGCGGCTCCCCATTTGTTATTCCTCCATCCATATTGACTCCACAGCAACTCCACCCCCTTCCCAACTCTTTAACTTAGGCGCCACCACAACCGAACACAACCTTGATGAGCAACAGTGAGATCACGTGACCAGGCCACCAGTGAAGACAATATATTACAATATCTGAGAGAAGGGGCGCATGGATTGGTATCGTGGGCGCAGGGACCAGGGGAGGGGAGGAAAATCGATGACCCACATCAAGTTTCAAGTGGCCAAGGTTGATCCCCCCCTTCCTCTTTTTCCTACTTCTTAAATCATCAACAGTTAGTTGTTCTATATACCGCCATGTTTGTCTGTTGATTCTTCTTGGCATCTCATTAACATCCGGGTCAAGAGAAAAAAAAAGAAAGACTGGCATATAAAAAAAAAGTCATTGCTAGCGAAGCGCACGTGACCTATTTTTTTTGTTTTTTTTTTACTCTTTAACAAAACTAGAGAAGCTTTTTTTTTTTTTTTTTTGGCATTTTACTTTTTTTTTTTGTTAGTCAAATGGAATTTCGACTCCAGTTTCAAAAAGACAAAAAAATGGATTATAAAGATGACTTGAAGTTCTAGAACTTTCTGAGAGAATGTATCTTCTTTGTTTGCAGTCATGGTCACCACACTTGCATTTTTTATAAAAAGAAACAAAAACGAAAGCGAGGCCATCTAATATTTATATAGTTAAAGCTCCTGAAGTTTTCCTCTTCTGATGAAGACAAGGGAGATTACTGTACAAAATGTAGCGTTATCATTTAGTAAGAAATAATCTATAATATAAAGCAGAAAGTTAGGCGTATGTACGTTTTTATGTATGTCCTGAATGAAAGTTTAGACCGTTTGACCAATCTTGATAAAACTTGCCATAAATGTTCCTCGGATACTAACGGGAAAACTACCATATATAAATTTTACTGTCATATATACTCCTAAACATAAGTACATGGTTATACGCATCGTGCCTTAATGTAAATTTTAAGGACAATGTTTTTTGGGAACAAGGGAGGCAACCAATTAGTCAAGTTATATCTTTTCAATATCTCGTTATGAGCTTTGGGCTTTTTCCGATACGCCATACCTATGAATCTATCACTTGTCTGGACTAGTTTGAAAGGGGAAACTCGAACTCGAGTGTTAAAGTCTCCTCAAGCCGGTTCACTATGAGCTATGTGCTTATTACAGTAGCAGGTTTTACGTTATAGTCATCTATAATTACCACAAGACAAAACAGTAACTTCTATGCTCTCACAACGATTAAGGTTATCACTGTTCAGACTATTTAGATATTTTCCTATAAATTTTATTTTCAATATATATTTTGAAATAAAGGAAGTACTCAAAATGACACTATGTGAATTCGTGAAACTGAATTAAAAATAGCTTTCAAACAAGATGAATAGAGTACATTTATTATTCTAATCGCTGTGTAGGTCAGGGGTGGGCAAATTGTTTGCACGAAGACCGCATAAAATATATATGGCGCACCGTGCCTTCAATGTTAATTTTAAAGCGAATTTTTTTTAGAACATCGGAAGCAATCAATTAGTCTGGATATCAAGTTATAGCTTGTCAATATCTTGTTCTGAGATAAATAACTGCGTCGACATGCCGATGCGTTGGAATCATTTGAATCCCTCAATTTCTTCCTCGAGGCGTTGTCAATCCACTTCCGGATGTCTCTTCAAACAGAGGTTCTCACGTTTGTGTAGTTCGTGGCAGTTGGGAAAAATGGGGCGGAGAGAGGGGAAAAGCAAACGGAACATTAAAGTCAAGGTCATCAAGGAACGTGAGAGGTAACGTACACCTTAGAGTGCTGGAGGAGTGATATTGATTTATTTTGAGATCCTCTATAGATTGATAACTTATTCTTTGTTCTCATTTCTTTGTTGGAGGGTTCAGTGGAGCAGTCCTATATTTGCGATGAACTGTTTAGTGGTTTCCAGATCTGACAGTTCTCCGTATAGTTTTTGTTCTAATGGGAAGGGGGGACTCTAGAGCCAGAGTCTTGTTAGGGCCTCTTGATAAAGTATGGTTAATACATTTTTTTTTTAGAAAAGTGTCCAAAGATAATTCATTTTTAGCAAAATCTGTGAAAAACAAAATAGATCAAAAGAAGATAAAGAAGAAATTACATTAGGTTTAATTTTTTTTTCATTAGCCTAAGTACGCACCATCAAGAAGTAGATGTAGTTTGTGTTTAAAAATGACAAACACATAATGATTCTTTGATATCTAAATTCTCTCTTTCCCTCTCTCTCTCTTTCTCTCTGTCTCTCTCTTTCCCTCCCTCTACCTTTCTCTCTCTCTCTCTCTCTCCCTCTCTCTTTTTTTTATTTATTTACAAATTTCGACGATCTTTTGTCTAACTCAGTGTTTCACAAACTGTGTTCGGTCGAACCATAGTCTTCCGAGGGATTTGAATAGGTTCCACATACTACTGAAATAATTAGCTAGCAGGCCAACACTTAGATCCATCTCCTAGCATACAAAAAAAAAGAGGAAAGTATTCCAGTAAATACTTAACATGTTCAAAGTGTTCCTTTACGGGAAAAGTGTTGTAAAACACTGATCAAACTTATTTAACTCTTCATCTTTCTTTTCTTGTCTCTTTTTTCTTTTTCTCTCTTTATTTCTCTTTCTCTTAACCCTTATCCAGTGGCGTAGCATCCATGGCGCGAAGGGGTTCAATGAACCCGGGCCCACGACCATTTAGGGGCCCGTACCCGAGGGTGAAACAATTATGGGTCCAGGAGCAACATAAGCTCTGTCTTAGGGCCTCCATGAAATACTTAGTAGGTGCATACAACATATGGACTGATACATACAAACTACTGGATTTCTTTGTCACATAAAATAGGTGTCATATTGTAGGAGGGGCCCATCAACATATTCTTGAACCCGGGCCCAAGGATACCTTGATACTCCACTGCCCTTATCTCTCTCTCTCTCTCTCTCTATTTCTTTCTTTCTCTGTTCCACTCATCATCCTCGCCACTCTTTTGTTCAAGTTTAGTGAACGCACCAACTCTGCGCTCTCTCTCTCTCTCTCTTTCTCTCTCTCTCTCTCTCTTAATCCTCAGTCATTCCTCTTCTGCCCCCCCCCCCCGAGTATCTCACTAACACCCCATGTGCGGACATGACTATATTAGTATGCCCGGACATCACTCCAAAGACTCACCCCGGCAATTACCAAATAGGATCTTCACGGCGCAGAGTCAATAAGCCGCCCCTTCCCCCTCTCCATGCCGTCGTACTCACTCAAAACATAAGCAGCTTCGACTATCTCAAGAAATGGTCCGATGGTCCCTACCAGAAAGAAAGCCACTTAAGCTGTTTGGGTTTGCATACGGAACACGTCCATTTTTGGAGAGAGAGAGGGAGAGAACTAGTGAGATGAAGACATCATTTATAAAATTCTGTTTAGATTTCTGATAATAAATGAAATCCAGAACCTTTAGGGCCATTGGCTATTTCAACTCGAGAAGATAATCCACATTTTTATCAACAGGAAACTGAAATTCGAAACTACTTTTTTCCTGACTGTTTGATAATGGATTGCGCTCAGGAAATTAAACATTTATACTGCCTAAAATAAATCACATTTGAAGTAAATATATAAATCAAAATAACTATTTTGCATTTATCGCGCATAGTGATAAGTTTACAATATTGTATTTTTCTTAATGTGCGTTTGTTTTTTAGTTTTTTGTTTTTAATGTTTAACTCCGCCTAATTCCTCCCACTCCTCTATGCCCCACCCCTCAAGAATAAAAAAAAATCTTTGTTAATCTTTGTTAAAGGAATGTATGAGTCAACTGGACTTTATAATATTGTAATGGACCTCATTCACCAATCGTAAATAAACACATTTAGCCACGTCATAATATTGATAAAACAATGAAAAATACATATAACGCGACAGCCTTTATCCATTACATAATTTGTATAGAAGATATCTAGAATCACGTGGCTAAATGATGTTTGTTTACGATTTGTGAATGACGTCCATTAGATCTATACTAAGAAGACGGTCAGCAAAATGTTCCTGGATATTAATTTATTCCTCTCTTTAATGAGAAGGGCCTACATGCAGAAATACCCTAAGACGTAGAGTTTGTTTCGTATAAATATTCTCTAGTCTTCTAGCTAAATTGAAATTATTTTTTTTATATACTTTGAAAAATTAAAACAGTCACAAAAAGAATATAATCAGGGTGGTCAAATACCTTTTTTTCACAAAGATATACATCAACTGTCAAATTTCTAGGCAAATAGATAAAGCCGTTTTAGAGCACCACATCCACCCAGGGTACAGATTTTTATTTTAGCCTAAATAGATGAATTGTAAAAAAAAAATCTGATCGAAGGATGTGCTCCCTTCTTCTCTAATGTCTTCCTCTATTTCTTTACCTGGTGTTGTGTTTTGTATGATTTAAAGAAACGTAAAATTTAAGAAATTCAAAATGTGTTTTGATAAATGCTGATATTAAGATATTTAAACTTTATATTTTAATATAATAGATAAATGGTGTCCCATTTCAGACCTACTTTTCAGATGATCTAAGCCTATTCTGTCTCGAACGTTCACTAGTATGTTATATGAACAGCACAACAATCATATTTTTTTTTACTTTTCCAATCTAACGCTAGTTCCTCATTAGAGACGGACGGACTCAAAGACATCCGAAAAGTCATGATTTTCCTAATTCAGAGACATCGAACCCCTAAACCCCTCGGTTTGGAAGCAAAGCGCTATACTTTTACTACTCGGCCACCTCACCCCACTAAAAGTAAGGTACAGATAATCAACGAAACTCGTAACAGAG
The DNA here is from genome assembly GCA_021533235.1 of Biomphalaria straminea. Lineage (NCBI taxonomy): Eukaryota > Metazoa > Mollusca > Gastropoda > Planorbidae > Biomphalaria > Biomphalaria straminea. The sequence continues at coordinate 7,771,338 of JADKLZ010005243.1, read as the reverse complement.
AGATACATTAAAACGTAAGAGGAAAGAAAGTCTCTATTACGCAAAAGCGTTGCAGAAGATTTGTTGAAAATTAAAAATACCTTTGCTTCTGACACCATTTTTTCCCCTTACTCCCCCCCCCCAAACAAAAAAAAACCACCTTAGAATGAAACAATTGGTGCAAACATGGCTGACTTAATTTGACAACGTTGGGGAAATGTGTCTCTGTTTCCCGCCTCAAGATCTCTTCAATCTTCTGCTTCATTTCAAACAGGTCAAGGGCTAACTAGGAGGACATGACTCATCTCTCTTTTTAAAAAAATCTTTCATGATTTAGTGCCCTTTGAAATTTATTTGTTGGTGCTATCTTACGTTTATTTTCTTTTTCTGTATCTTCTTTTTGTGAATATAGGTTTAGTTTTAGTCTAAGTTTAGTTTAGTGTATGTGTAGTTTAGTGTAGGTTTAGTTTGGTGTAGGTTTAGTTTAGTGTTGGTTTACTTTGGTGTAGGTTTAGTTTAGTGTAGGTTTAGTTTGGTGTAGGTTTAGTTTTAGTCTAAGTTTAGTTTAGTGTAGGTTTAGTTTAGTGTAGGTTTAGTGTCACATATGCCATTCTAGGTTTATTTATGTATTTTTTTATTTATTAAGGCCACTTAGGAAAACCTAGAATCTGGGTTGATTGCTGTAAGGGTTTTGCCCGGGAGTTATTTATAGCTTGTCTATAGACTTCTAGAATTCAAATCTATTGGTTGATTTAAAATAAAAAGACCTTTTTTTTTTGAAAGAGTTAGCGCCAGCGAGAATAAGACGCGCCAGATTCAGTCTGGAGCGAGTTATTTTAATGATAGGTTGTGTTGCTAGTTTGCTCTGAAATATTATTGAAGAAAGAAGCCTTTTTATTGTATTCTCATTTTATTAAAATGTACCTTGTACATAAGCTGTACTTACGTTATATTTAAATAAAGTTTCTAGAGTTTTGTTTTCATCAAAGAATTACTTATCGTGAATCCTAGATCGTCATTTGTTCAACTGTTTCATTTCAAGTTTCGGCTTCACACATCATCATTCAACATAGAAGAATATCTAGTGTGACAATTAGTTTAGTGTTGGTGTAGGTTTAGTTTAGTGTAGGTTTACTTTGGTGTAGGTTTAGTTTTAGTCTAAGTTTAGTTTAGTGTAGGTTTAGTTTAGTGTAGGTTTAGTTTAGTGTTGGTTTACTTTGGTGTAGGTTTAGTTTAGTGTAGGTTTAGTTTGGTGTAGGTTTA
>JADKLZ010005243.1:7745263-7763222 GCA_021533235.1 Biomphalaria straminea | reverse complement strand
CTCCTTTCCCAACTGTTCTAGACAAGTGATAGGATCATAACGTATTGACAAAGCATGAACCAATTTGGTAAACGTTTTATTGTCACATAGATTTATGATTGGTAGTCTACACCTACTACACATTTAAGTCTCGAGTCTTTGGATCAGGCCGAATTCTTGGGCCTTTGGATGAGGCCAAAGTCTCAAGTCTTTTCATCAGGCTAAATTATTGGGTCTTTGGATGAGGCCAAATTCTTGGGTCTTTGGATCAGGCCAAAGTCTCGAGTCTTTCAATCAGGCCGAGTTCTTGGGTCTTTGGATCAGGCTGAAGCCTCGACACTTAGATCTAGCCTAAATTCTTGAGTCTTTGGATCAGGCCAAAGTCTCGATTCTTTTGATCAGGCCAAAGTCTCGAGTCTATTGATCAGGCTAAATTATTGGGTCTTTGGATGATGCCAAATTCTTGGGTCTTTGGATCAGGCCAAAAACCCTTGAGTCCTTCAATCAGGCCGATTCTTGGGTCTTTGGATCAGGCCAAAGTCTCGAGAATGCAAGTAAAAAATTTTCTTTTGCGTTTGTTTATAGAACTTTCAAGTATACATCTGGTTTATAAAAGCTCTTAATAAATCCCCCCACCTCCTTTTCCAAAAAAAAAACAGAAAATAAAAAAAGAGGCCTCATTATAAAATCCATGACTGGAGTTATGGTTTTATTTTGATACAATCGCTTTGATAAAAGTAGGTAAAAATAAAAGCAAATCGATTGCAAGATTTGATTCGACCCGCCTACCGCCCAAGCTAGCACGTTAAATAAAAGCTTGTCATAATATTTAGAAACCAAATATTCTTTTTTTTTTTTCTCGGAAGGTTGCATTTACAATCTGTGAATATGTTCAGCCCTCCATAGAATGAAAAGCAACAGGCCATCGCGTGCAGGCCATTACGGATGTCAAATCAAGCACGCATGCGCGGTAACGAGCCAGGAAAAGTAACAACAGAGGAAGTGGGTAGGGACATGTAGAGACAGGCAGGGGGGGGGGGACGGAAAGGGCATTATTTATTGACCACGAACCGCCAAAAATGACCCCTTCCTGACCAAAAACCTTGCCTTTTTTTTTTTTTTTGAAAACTTTTTGTTTTCACGGGCATTTTTTTTCGTCGAATCGATCGGTAAGGAAATTAGGTCACTGACTCTTACCTTTATTTCCCCCCTCCTTTTTTTTCTAGTGCTTCGCGCCTCCGGCCTTACCCCTGCATTAACCAGTTTCCCTTGCATTCATGATTACAAAATCCTTTCATCTCATAACATTGAATTATATCTTCTGAGGCGCTGCTCACGATTGAACGCCGAGCAATTCCCAGACACGCGTAAATATGAATGTATGCTTCTTCCGTTCTACTTTTTATTTACTCTATTTTTAGAACATTCTTTTCTAAGGGCAACAACCCTTTGGACCAGAACCCGACATTACTTCCTACCCAGAGACTCATTTTTATCTCTTGTCTTATAATATACTCATAAAGTCTGGCCTATGTTTTGCTTGGTAAAGCTGTTTCCTGGACCCGTAAAGAAACGAGGAACTATCGTATACGTATTAATTTGTTTTACTGTTTTATTTCCCTTTACAGTTGCCTGTGTATATCATCATTTTGTATAACAAGAGATGTTTATTACTATATTGCGCACACGATGCTAGGAATTCTAATCTCTGTATTTCCCGTTCTTGTTCTATCTCTGGACTGTTTAGTACAATCCTATTTCGGGGTTAATAATTAGATTTAATTAAATTACATTTACAATTCCCGAATCAGGCCCTTATTTTCTTTACCTTCTTCTCATTCTCATGTTGGATGACTAGACCAATGTACGAGCTGAACTGAGCAGTGGTTTTCAAATCAGGCAGCTTCCCAAACAGTTTTCTTTCTATTGGAGTGTATTGGAGCCAGTGTCTTGTACGGGACTCTTTGTAAAAGAGAACAGTTTTTGGAGGCCATGGCCATCATTCTCTGTTGACTCTCCACATGGACAGATTTGAATCATTGCAATTTTGAGCTTGATTGTCTCATTCTGTTGTGTCCGGCCGCCCTTATATTTTCATGATAATTGCTTTACATCTCTTTAAAAACTAAAAAAAATTGATAAGAATTGAATTTTCGTTCCATCTTCTTCACGTTAGTCAATATCAGAGTAGCAATAACCGCTTGGCTGTCTAACTAACGAGGATCGCGTTCGAATCTAGGAACTTGTAATTTGGCATGTCAATCAACTCGTAAAACTTCAGTTCATCTGGTGAACATGATTCGTTGGGAGGGGGAGGTAGCAATAGAGGACACCGTTTTTGCGTGTTCCTTTTACATTTTTAAACTTGCATGACCTTCAGTCTTAGAAATTACACACAATATATAGACATAAAATAGTCAATATCAGAGTAGCAATAACCGCTTGGCTGTCTAACTAACGAGGATCGCGTTCGAATCTTTAGGCCTATATTTAATAACATTTCAGAAGACTTCCAGGTGGCTCCTGGTAAATCTAGATGCCGCGGGAAATCTGTTATATGTTATAAAATGGTTTAATTTAATAATTTATACACCTAAAAATTAGCACGGGTCCAAAGAAAGTGCGGGACCCACTGTGGTCGCATATGTTGCAGTGTCTAAGGCCTGCCCTGCAAAATAGCGGCATATGCTATGCCGCAGGTTGACTAGTACAAGATATTTCTTAAGACTTTGTGATGTGATGATGTTTCGATGATGTGAACTAGTGAACTAGACACACAAGCCCATTAGTGCTATTGTTTGGCATGGTACTGGTAATTCTTTTCTTCCCTCAAGACTTTGGACGAGAAGCAAGAAGTAAAGGAAAGATCACGCTCTTATTTCTGCGGATAGTCTCCCCACACACAAAAAAAAACAAGAGGGGGGGGAGAACAAGTATTCATCGGTCACTACGAATGGCTGCCTGGTCGTGCGGTTTGCGCGCTGCTCTGTCAAACCCTTCCCGCTCCAATCCCCTTCCGTCCTGCGGGAGGTTTGGACTAGGAAGTAAACTATCTTCAACTCTGAAGGAGCATCCGAAACATATAAAACATTTTACAAGCAAACATTTTACAAACACTAAATAGCAGCGCCGGACTTAACCATTGCGACTAAGAGAACAAAGAATCTACTGTGATTATTTACAGGTCACTAACTAGCAGGGCCGGACTTAAAAAACTGTGGGGCCCTATGCAAAACTGATTTCGCATAGGGCCAAGTTTGAGTAGGCAAGCGGATAATAAGTGAAATTTAAGAGTATGTATTACAAAATAAATTCGTCTATGCAATTTATTCATTCTTTACTACGTACAGAATTATTTTACGAGCCTTGCGTGTAGCGAAGTCATACTTTATATCATAAAAATCTATTTCCTACATAGATCACGCTTAATAGCAAGAATTACCAAATGTTTCAATCTATCATTGAAAATGGTTGACCACCAGTAATTCTTCATTAGTTTAAGGCGTGAGAAGTTTCTTTCACTAGACTCCACAATTACGGGTATACATAATGCCGTTTTAATATATCTCGCGTAGGATTGACGCTTTCCATGTTCAATAACAGCCCAAAATGACAATTTTTGTGTATATATTTCAAAAGATTTTTATAATTTCCGAATATTTCCATTTTTCGTATACTTTGCAATTTTAATTTAAGAGACTTCCAGGAGCTCCTGCTAAATTGACAAGAGGCCGCGGGAAATCTGTTATAAGTTATAAAATGGTTTAATTTAATAATTTTTACACCTAGAATAAGAAAATGCGGGGCATACTGCGTTCGCATAGGTATCAGTGGCCTAAAGCCGGCCCTTCAAAATAGCGGCGCATGCTACGCCGCATGTGGACTAGTATATATATATTTAAACTCACTTTTCAAAAGATGCATTGAAAAAAAAAACAACAACAATAGCATGGTATCACAACAAGAAATGTAAAAACTTTGTTCAGAAATTGTTCATAGTCCATATACCCATTTGCTTGTCCTATTTTCCCGCTCTAGACACGTAAAAGTCCGCATACATCTCACATGGGCATACATCCCACATGGGCATACATCCCACATGGGCTTACATCTCACACGAAATGCATGATCTTCGGAGTTAGGAGGTCAATGTCTTTATGTAATAGTAAAGTCTACCATTACTGGGACACATACACACACAGAATGTTTTATGAATGGTATATTGTCAGTACTCTGGCATTTTTAAACTATGTGGCACGCTTGTGTAAACAGGTTTTGTTATCTTATTCAGATATAGGAGCATTAGCCAGTGGTCAAAGCAAGATCGAGGATTAAATTTTTTAAATATATTTTTTTAATTATTTTTTTTTATAGCGAAAAATGAACAGGTCGTTGAGATTAATAAATTCACAAATGGAAAGAAAATATTTTGTTTCGAGTTTATTATAAAATTGGTATGCATAATTAACATAATGCTGTAAAATTGCTTCTCATGGTATATGAAATACTTGGTCGCAATGTATGTACTTCGTATTACTCTGATCGATCGACCCATGCCAGTGTAACCCCATGGATTCCTGCATGAGGTTTGGGGTGGTCTTAAGAATCTTCAAACTTTAAGGGTCTTGTGAGTTAAAAGTTTAAGTCAAGATGTACGTATGTATTATGTTTCAACCCGACAACATTATACTCCCCGATATGGGATTCATTATGTAACACATGAAGAAGATAGAAAGTCCTTATGTCAGTGAGATAACTAGTAATTAATACTGTATTGCCTCCAGCCTGCGCAAAGTATTTTTTAAAGTTTTAACTGGCTCGCGCAGACCAATTCCACACTTTACACTAAATGCAGTCCACAGTGGCACAGAAGTCTGAGACGGCTAAGAAGAACAGATGGTCGTAGGTTTTATATTGGAGTTTCCGTCTCCTAGACTGGCTGCCGACCAAGGCTATAGATGCCAGCCTGTCCATTGGCCGAATTGCAGTTTTATGTAAAATCCAGTGGCCTATCTAGGAATAAGCCATCATTAGGGTCCAGGGGGGCTTGACCTCTTTAGGGGCTTCAGCATTTTGACATTTGATATCATGAACTGCGATAATGGTGTAGTAGACACACTTTAAATTAATAAGACTAACACAATGAGTTCAGTTAATCACTTTTATTGTGCTCCATTCTTCACTGTGTCATCTTGTTCTTCATTCTGACTTCCCTTACACACAGCCCTCATTTACACACTTTCTATGCTGTTCACTCAGCCATGTACTCTGAAGGTCAACTGGTCACTTCATACACAGGCACACACACTGCTCTACCAGCCACTCAAAACACATACACTTACTATCAAAAATTGGATAATATTCTATGTCAATATATATATATATATATATATATTTCTAACACTCATTTGGGGGCACCGCTCAAGTAGGGGGCTGGAGGTTTTTCAAATTTTTCCCACCAATATAGCTACACCACTGTTCCACTGGTAAGATTCATAACCATAACAGAGCCTTTTATAGTAAGATCTAGTTCCATAACGTAACGTAGAGGGTAAATGGCAAATGGGTTAGGGTTAGGCAATAATGTGTGGCAGAGATTTAGGTCAAGACGATCCACAACGACAATTTGTATAAAATAATTACAGCTAGATAGACCTAACGAGTTGCCGATAATGGCGGTTGCACATTACAATTACGTGTTATGAAGTATGCGCCCCAATTTTGAAGTAAAACCATGTGAATGCGTCGTTACATGAGAAAAATTAAATTACAAAGAATGTTAAGAATTAAGAAAACGAAACAAAAAAGGTTTTTCTCCAACAGATTAATTACTTTAGCCTACACACACAAAATCCATTCTTCTGTTTTGTAATTGATTGGGGCTCATTTCCTTTACGATTGATTACAAATAATCCGTGGAAATGCTGAGCTCACCCTGGGACGTGCCTAAATGACCAATGGTCATAATTGCATTGAGAAGGCATGAGCCCAGCCTAAAAAGCGCTGGCCGTAATTCTGATTCTGGCACGCCCTCTTTGTCACCTAAGGTCTGGACTAAAAGGTTCGGGTTTCGACCTGGCTCAATCAATCTAAATTATTCTCAGGATTTCTATATATTGGCATAAGCGTATTAAGAACAAAGTCTGTTAGGTAAGCAATCTGTTCTTCTAATGACATTATAGAGTTCATTTGGGTAAGAGATATAATTCATTATATAACAGAACGTTTCTCGTGAGATTTTGAGAACTTTTTTTTTTTCCAAATTTCATGTCGCAATTCTGAGATTTATCTTTCAGCGTTCGAAAGTATTTCAATTCTTCATTTTATTAGGGTGATATTGTCTTAAATGTCTTGCATGGTTTCCCAGTGTCGTTAAAAAACTGCTTAAAATGAACATAGGCCATTGTTTGTTTGACAAATAATGAAGTCGAATGTCTACATTGTATGTTCCATATCTTCATGACGTTTAAGATTCGGCCATGTTATATATTAGTTACTCTTGACCAACGCTATTTAATTAGGTTAAAACCAATAAATTTTCATTCGAATAACAGGGGGGAAAAATAAGGCTCTTCAAGGCTCAACAGCTATGCGTTTGTTAAATTATACGTTGAATGGGAAATACGAATTCAAGTAACAACCTGCTTCAATGAGATACATTATCGTAAAACCCCGTTTACATCTCAGAGACCCCTAATTCATTTTTTTTCACGAACTCAGAAGTCGTCGTAGATCCCTAGTGTGACTGCATAGATCAAATTGGGAATCACTGGTTATCTTGAGAATCACTGGTCTAGAGTCTGCATGTTTTTATTGTAAGTTTAAAAAAAAGGATGCATCGAAATCAGCGAACTGCCGTTTAAAGATAAACTAAAAGCTTTGCAAAAAATAACTATAAGACGAGCTCTGGACACCAAATATTGAGAATCGGAGACTAGTGGAGCAATTCCTAACTTTAGCTTGACTATCGGCGGATTTGAGATTTTATGTTGGAGCTTTCAAAAAAGTCAAATTGTACACATACTTTAAAGATATCTTTTGATAATATCAGAACCAATGCTCAATTCCAAAGTGCTGAAAATCATGAAGTTTAATTTTTTTTTACATTAAACATCCCTGAATATAAGAAAACGAGCCGACCCGCGCCGTAGCATACGACTCTATTTAGTGACGAGTGAACACTTCCTGAAAGTCACAGTTGTCCAAATGGGGAGGGCGGTTGTGAGACGTAGTGAATAATATACACAGAGAAGAGTACTTGTTCCCCCCCCCCTCTTTTTTTTTCTAAGCTGCTCACTCCGTGAAGGTTTCTTGGGGGTAACTCAGGTCCGACTTGCAGAAATAAAGAGTTATCTTTCCATGAGTTTTTTTTCCTCGAGGGCTAGAGAGTCGGCTTGCGTGCGTCTTGCCCCGAATGGTTGGACAAAGTAGAGATTTATATATACAGATGGTCAAACCTGTTTAATTATTTAATCAGAGAAAGAAAAGGGACTTATGTTTATAACATTCTATCAAACATTCAAAATACAATATAAAAATATTACAATTCTACATAAGAAGTAAAGTGCGAAGTTCGAGCAGCCCAAATTTGTCGAGAGGTTCGCACTTTCCTATATATGTCACAACTAGTAATGTAAGATTCTAATCGTTTTAAGGATAACTTGTATATTTGAATAGACGGTATATATATATACTATTCATAAATAATTTGGAAAAAAAAGATATTTTTAAGGCTCTTATGGTTGAAGATACTCTGTTGTCTAGAATTCCTAGACATTTTGTTAATAAATTCTTTGATGTTAAGACAAACATTATAAAATGTCATTCTAAGATATTTTCTTAAGAGCCATTCCAAAATATTAAACAGATCATTGTTTTCACACAAATTTTCTCAACTCATATATTTTATTGTAAACTTTTCTAAGATCTTAAACATCTCACACAATACACGTCGCCATGGAAACGTCATCAACGTCTTTTAAATTGAATTCCTATGAACATCCCCCCAAACTTCTCGATACACTTGCAAGAGACAACAACGCCTCAACGTCTCCCTCAATGCAATTATATTTGACAATTCCTCTCCTGACGTATTACCACTGAATTACGTTTGTCACAATTTAAAGAATGACAAGAAGATCTGTCACCACGTGACAACATGCGCGATTCACATCTTCTTTCATATTTTTTTTTCATTCTCCGCTCCTTGCAAAAAGCCAACATGGAGAGGATCCATAAGGAGAGACAGGACTTACGCGCCTAAATGAAGGGGAGGCAATACCTCTTGGTAATGTCTTGATGAAGTTATCTTCCCATTTTCGACAAAAGCACAGCGGAAATGTCCCCACAGTTAAAATAGCGAATCTCTAAAAAAAAAAAAAAAATAAAATAAAATGTTTTACAAAATTAAAATTAAGTAGTAAATTTTGAGACAAAAGATAATGATTGGAAAAATAGGTTTATAGGTTAGAGTTTGCATGAAAACAAAAACTCTCCTCTCTTTGTAATCTTATTTTAAATGCTTAGCCAACATTTAGCCACGTGATAGTATTGATAAAACAATGTAAAAAAAAAAAAGAATCACGTGTCAGCCTTTCTGGATTACGTAATTTCTATAAAAGGAGATAGAGAACCACGTGGCTAAATGTTGTTTGTTTACGATTGGTGAATGAGGGCCATTTAAGTCCGAATGAGATACTTAAAAGTAAGAAAAAAATTCTCAAGTTTTTTTTTTATCGTTTTAAAAAAGGTTATTCTAGTATCTCTCTCTCTATATATATATATAAGGCTTGTCTTCGAGTCCGAAGATTAGTAAGGAATACAGTATTTCCCGTGGCTTCGCAACCCCAGCTGTGACCTACATATTTTGCCACACTCAGGGCAACCAAAACCATTGTTCGCCGGTGGTCGATTTAGATTTTCTAGTATCTATATTACATTTGTGAAATACCACTCACAGCCTCATGAATCAAGAAGGTTCTTAAACTAGCAAACGGATTCACATTCAAATGTACACACGTTCCGTTTACGTATTAGCTTCCCTCTATTACCACAATTTGCGAAAAAACCGCAAGCTTTCTACTAGACCAGCGGTTCTCAAACTTTTAAGCTTGACAACCACTTTGTACAATCTCCAACTATGGCGCGCCCCCCCCCCCGGGCACATACACTGCACTAGAAGAATAAACAAAAAACAATCCATTTTTCGATGGCAAATCGTCAACCGACCCCACCCCCGAGGAGGTCGCGACCCACAGGTTGAGAACCACTGTATTAGACCTTTGTATTTTATTTTCGGTATTTCCAAAAGGTTGGTGTCTATATATAACTAAAAATAAAAGTTGAATAAAAAGAGAACTTCCTGTATATTTTAAGAAGTCAGCTTGAAAAAAAAAATTACCTTACTCATTTCCGCTTTCTTTTAAACTCGTAGCCTGTGTTTAAATGTTAGTCTATTAACATAAAAGAAAATGATAATAATAATAAAATAATAGTGGTTTTCATGTATGTTAGTGGATTCGTTAGTTCTCCAATAGCGATTGGGCAGTAGAAGATATTGGCGTGAAACGCTCGCTCTAAACTCAATTTCTTTTTTTTTCCGGTGGAAGAGGCTCTCAGCAGACGTGAAGCCTTCAGGCAATGCCACAAGAAGTGATGACGCTATGGCCGGTGACTCACGGTTTAAGTCATTTTTTCGGCTTGTTGCTGTCACAATGATTAAGTTGACCGGTCAGTGTTGTCAACTTCAATTGGCAATGTTGACATTTTTTATATGTCTCTTTTGTAAATGTCTTTCAAATGAGTTCATAAAACATGCCACATATCTTTTCTGCTGCTAATTGTGACATTTTTCTGGCGTCTTTTGTATTGAAAACCAAAAATACGTTCCGGTAGGGGATACGAGATTTAGTTGATATTTCTCTTGAAATATATATATTATCAAGCGTGGTCGAGAGGCTAAGTGCGGCTTGAGCTTGGCTTGCTTGGCTACCTAGAAGGGGGCTCGAGGTTCGACACCCGACTCGGGCAGAGTTGTGTTTACTGAGCGCCCAAAGGCAGCACGGGAAACCAACTCCTAGATACCCCCCCCACTGGTCCACAAATGAGATTGGACCAAAGCGCTATGAGCATGCTATAAGCCTGAAAGTAGCGCTATATAAAAGCTATAATAATAATAATAATCAATTCGTTAAACACAATGATGGCTAATATATACGTGTTATTTTACGTCTAGAGGAACGATCTTTTCTGTTTGCAACTTCTTGTCTGACTAACGAGGCCAATCCTTCATACACAGCGCGGCCACATGTTGGGCATATGTCATCACCAGTCGCAGTTGCATTTTTAACGCTTCTTACAGCTGCTGTTGTGTATGGCATACGCAATCCGGAACCCTTCCTTTATGCAGTCTCTCCATGTGGATAGATCCACACGTCATCTATCTTTTAATTTTCGTCATAGGAGTTGTGTGACAGTTTGAGTAAACCAATCCCCAATTTTTCCGGTCAGCTTGTGTTCTTAGTAGGACATCAAGCGAGATGTCGTTCTATTTTATTACAATGTCCATCCAGCTTTTCTTCGGACTACCCTTTCTTCGTGCTTCGTCCACTGTACCTTAAAGGGTTAACTTTAGACAGCTAATTGAGCATAACGTTGAACTGAATTAATGCTTCGTCCACTGTACCTTAAAGGGTTAACTTTAGACAGCTAATTGAGCATAACGTTGAACAGAATGAATAATGGGAGGTATAAATGCCAATGGAAATAACTGATTATCTTTAATGTGAAGGTGTATGATGTAAATTATGTAAATAATGTAAATAATGTAAAATATGTAAATAACAAGAATAACATCATAAATATAATAAAAAAAAAAGGTTATACGAAATGTAAAGGTATTAATTAGTTTGGATCAGTCATGGAATTAAATTTGAAAGAGATCTAGACCAACAACAATAAATCTGTGCGATAAGAAAAAAAATTCTTACCAACTGTTTTTGTTCAGCGCTATTTTTTATGCTTTTAGCTTTCTATACGCTATGTTGATTGACCTAGACATCGTGGCTGATGTTAGGCGCCTCCTTGCTGTGTTTTACAGATACGTTTAAACGGGAGTAACACTCAACGAACTAACGCAGGCGAAAGGCCAACACTATAAAGTCGACGCTTATAAACAATGTCGAATAAGAAGTTGAATACGTGATGAAGAGAACCGTCGAATTTCATATTTTTCTAATATCTACTTCAGAAACTAAATCCGACCTTACTCTAGAGCTACCAAAAGTCTTTATTGGTTACTTTCAATCCTAGTCTTGTTTTAATCACGTCACTGTCTCTAAGTCAAAACTTTCCCTATTTATGAAACAACTAACTTTTCAGGCTCTATTCCTTCTCGTGTCGTGACAGTGATTAGTACAAAGTTGAAAGTACATTGAGAAAAAAAAAAAAGAACATCCAGTGTTTTCAGTGCATCTGGGAAAATGAATCCCTCTAATATACATGATTTAAGGAATAGGAACCAGATTGGGTGACTGCTATGGTCAATTTGACTATTAAATTGATTTTTTTTTCTGAGGCTATCTTGAACAAAATGTCCAATGAGATGATATTGCATTCTACACACAATCTTTCTATTCTTGGTCTCTCTTTTTCAATCTTCAAATATATATATATATATATATATATATATATAAAAAAACTTTTTCTCTCTTTCGCTTCACCCACTCAATCTTTCTCTCTCTCTCTTTCTTTGTCTCTGTTTCTGCCAATTTTTTTTTTCATGCTCACTCTTTTCTCTCCTCTTTTTCTCTCTTTCTCTCTCTCTCTCTCTCTCCCATATTGTCTCTTTCGTTGATTCTCTTCCTCACTCTCTCTCTTTCTCTCTTTTTTCTCTTTCTCCTATTCTTTCTGTTGTACCTCTTTTTCCCCCTTTGTCGGTATATTTCTTTGTTTTTCTTACTGTTTATCTCTCTCTCACTCTCTCTCTCTCTCTTTCTCTCTCTCTCTCTCTCTCTAACTTCTCCGCCTCTAATTTACTCCCACCCACAACTTTGTGACATTTACTTCTTTTTTTTTTTAAATTGATGAATCGGACGTCAGCCAGTTTCATTGAGCACAAAGTGGCAGAGAATGATGAAGACAGAAAACGGAAACTGTTTAGAGAATAACTCACACTAAAAAATCTTCTTCATTACAAATGACAGTTGGGTTTATTTAATGCATGCTTTTTAGCCGTAACCTAAAAACCTGGATATACCTAGATCTACCTAAACATAACTTACGAACACCTAGACGTAATCTAAGAAACACCTATATAGACCTTTAGATAATATAAAATAATCTTTTATTGATTTATTTATTTTTAAAAACATAACCAGTAAATATTCATGAAAATGAAACATAAATAAAATGTGACACTGCAGCTTTTGATGTTGTGGAAATAAGATTTACATAAAGTAAAATATTAAATTTGGAATCCAATAATCATATCAAGTGAAAGCTCATGTATGTCATTAAACTGTTTCAAACCTCGAGCCTACAGACAAACAGGTTTTGTTGAACATTCAGAAAATACTTCCTCAGTTCCAGGAAAATCATTAAACGGTTTCTTATTTGTGAAATTTTATTAATAAATCTAAATCTACATCTACATCTAGATCTACATCTAAATCTACATCTAAATCTACATCTACATCTAAATCTACATCTAAATCTACATCTAGATCTACATCTAGATCCATAGAGATTGGAAGATTGGGGACGCTTCATATATTTTCTAAAAGCAGAAAAAAACACCTTGTACTCAAGGTTGTAACAAATATAAGTCAACTTACCCTTTCCTGTACACATGTCTACACGTTATATCTCATATTTCTTCTTCTCGGTTCAAACTGAAAGCTGCCACAAATAACCCAACAATATGGAGGAGGCTTAATGCCACTTATTTGAATTCTATTAGGGTGACTTTTTTTTTTACATAGATTGATTTTAAAAAGCCTATCACGGAAGCCTTCTCCCTAACTAGTCCACACAAGCCCTTGGACCGAAACGCATTGAGTAAGCTAAAAGCATGAAATTGCGCTGAACAATAGCAATCATAAAACAAGGCTACAAAGACAGTTTCTCCATTCTTCTCACTCGTTCGCCTTCGATAGAATTTCATTCTGATTTTATTTCTCAAAATTTTAAAACCTGCCTTTTTACCTGCCTGGATGGATCCCTTCGGGGGCCGATTTTGAGTTTGTTTTTCCACACAAACTGTCTTTGTAACCTTGTTTATTTAATACTTTGTTGTTAGATTTTCGTCAATTAGTTTGAATAACGAGAACACGAACACATGTTTAGGGTTGTTAAAAGAGGCTAATATTGGCGCTCCTCTCCATCAAGAGTCAAACTACGGATAATTTTAAAGTACAACGTCAGCGTCTCTGTAAACTTTAAAATTTGGCCATCTGGACTTAACTAATGACCATGACTATAGTCCACACTGTTACATGCGTAATCACGTTTCTACGAGTTCCACATTATTTAACAAGAAAACTTTAGTCTCAGGAAGAGTAAGTCTTAGTATTTTAAGAGAAATGGGTATAGTCTCCTTGGGGTCAGACGGAGACCAATCGTTATACAAGGCACGAACATGGCAAGTTCTAATGGTCTGATCTGCCCACAGATTGTGACGTCAAAGGTCAGTGTTGAGGCCTTCTGTAACGGTAGGTCGCGGTCAGACTTAACAGTAATCTAGAATAGACTCATTTTAAAATCGTCTCCTTTCCATTAAGACTAAAACTGAAAGATTTAAAAACTCGTTTGTCCCACTTCCGGTCAGAGTGTTACAAGATCGGCTGTCGTCATCGAGAAGTACATAGAAGTCAAATTCATAAAGCGCTGGTTGTGAATGTGTATGTTGTTCGAATTTTTCATCTATATTTTTGTTTGGTACAGCAGTTACGCTGAGGCTGTCAATTGTAGTCAAACTGAATTTCCATTTGATTTAAAATTATCTTATTTATCTTATCTAATCTGATTTCATCGTATGAACTTTACTGTATATACAAATTGTTTAAAGTAAATAAAAATGGGTGTCTGCCTGGTCATGCGACATTGGCTCTGGACTGTCATTTGGGCATGCCGATGGTTTCGGGTTCATACCCTGCCGCTGCCATCCATCCTCCTTTGTATGTCACTTGGACTGGGATGGAGTTTAATTCTGAAGGAACGCGTAAAACAAACAAAAAAAAAAGCTTGTGGGCACTGTGAATACCAAAGACACTTTGTTTACCAAGAAACATATAGAGAAGCTGCTCAACCAGCTCAAAGTATTCTTTTGTTTTGTCTGGATGAGATACAAAACAAAAATAATGGGAATTACACGATGGTGCTTTGTATTCATTGACAAGGACAATCACTTCCTGTCAGCTTAGCAAACTATAGTCATCACCTAATCGGCGGCCGCGAAACTATCTAGGCAAGGACTCTCCCTGGGATAGGCAGTATAATCTATAGGGTCTCTTGGGGATTAGAACTCACCTTAATAGGCGCATAAACAACTGATGGAGGCATTAATACAAGGTGCATGGACCGAGAGAGAGAGAGAGAGAGAGAGAGTCTTTTCAAGCATTTCCTGAAATGCGTAATATATGGCAGAGGCGTCACTAGGGTGGGTGTCACCCGGTGCGGTAAAATCAGGGTGTCACCCCCCCCCCCCAAGCGTTCCACTTATTCTTCAAATAAAAAACTATCGTTGTTCATTTGTTGTTTTTTGCGCAATAATACAGTTCATTGATTGCTGCTACACAAAGTTTAAATGAGTATCGATTATGTTTTTTTCTCTTACATATTATCGTAAGTCATTACATACATCACATCACATTACATTACATAACATTAACATCTAGGATTTTTTAAATAGAAAGAAATTAAAAACCAACTGAGAGAGAGAGAGAGAGAGAGAGAGAGAGAGAGAGAGTCTTTTCAAGCATTTTCTGAAATGCGTAATAAATGCCACATATGGTATTCTTATCATAGCTCACCGAAGCTAGTGTTTCAATAACTCTGTGTCTAGAAATAGTAGAATGCCATTTATTAGGAATATGTATAAATCCCATCTATCATATTGTAGACCTTGCTGCAGCCAAGGTATTTCACCGTGAGACATCTTCCACATGCCAATTATTGGTTCCCGAAAGACACCGGCAACAGCCAAGGGTCAATAGCTCTATTGGCATTTCCAAACGCCATGTTGACCCCCGGTTCATCTTCTTCCTCTTCATCCTTTCGCGCTCCCAATTCTTTAAAGTGCCCCCCCCCCCCCAACCTCCGCACCTATAATTCAAGCGTTAGTAAGAGACAAAAAGATAATAGTCACTGAGCCCGACCCTCCTCATCTTGACCCTCCCCCCCCTTATGTCAGCGCCCTCCGCCCCGCCCACACCATTACCCTCGTAAGAGTACTCAGTCATTGATCTGAGTGAGAAGCTACACTACGTGACAAGGGTTTCAGACAAGCGTTTTACTTTGGAGAGGCCCCAATGGTCCTGAAATCTGATAGTGCCTAACCCTCCCCCCTCATCCTCTCAATCGAAAAAAATTAGTTCGCCATATTGTCGATCACCTCATTATTGCGCGTCCCTCCTCGCGTTCCTCTTTATCTACAATGAACTTATTAATCTTCATTTGACAGTTCGGGCGAGCTGTCCATCTTTCTGACCGTGCTCCGCGAATATGCTCTCTTTTTTATTTTAAAAGTTCTCCGTTACATGACACTGTTGACCTGTAGTCTTAATCACAACTACACTTTGTGTAGCTAGGAATTTTCCATCATTTATGGGCCCTGGGTGGAGGGGGGGCTTAAACGCTCTGGGGGCCATTGCATTTTACATAATATTTAATTTTTAATGTAAAAAAAACACTTATTTGGGGGCGCCACTCAGGTGGGGATTGTCAAATTCTCCCTCCTCCTCCCGTCCTCCCTAGTTGCGCCATTGCCTACACACTCTGATACACACACTTACACACATTCACATACACACCCAGACACTTACAGATACCCACATATTTACACATTTAATACATGACCACACACGCATTATCACACACACACACAGACAGAGAGAGAGAGTCACATACAAGTAACTACTTCTTTTATTATTTGCATATAGGCCCGAAGTGTTTTTTTTCCCGAAATGTTAGAATGAATAAGCACAGCTTGAACCTTCAAAAAAAAACTAAAAATCAAAGACTTAGGTTACTGGACGCGATTCTCGAAAACGGCTCTAAATAATTTTTATAGAAATTTGACAGTGGGTGTATATCGCTATGGAAACAAATGACTAGCTCATTAGCCACACTTGGAAAACTCTGGTTTGACCGTTACAATTTTTTAAAGTAAAAAAAAAGAAAGACATTTAAATTTGGCTAGGGAGAGAGAAAATACCTATCGTGAACGGGACTAGACGTCTTCGTGCATTTTTGCATTCGTCAAGGATTTTAACAATTGAATGTCAGGAAAATTTCGCTCATTTATTTTGAATTCTAAATCTAGATTCTAAGAGCTATCATTGGGATATTTCAAAGTCTAGTAGATCTATACTTTCGCTATACCAGAATTCATTCTTGGAGTCGGGGGTAGGTGGGAATGGAGAGAGATGGTAAAAAAAATTTCTTTTTAAAATCTAAACTATAACCTACATTTCCAAACGCCAGGAAAACCAGTGACTTTGGCAGAATTTAAGTCATTGGTTAATATGCATGACTAAATGCGTGACGCGTAAGACGTAATCATCTTCTTTTTTGAAGTAACGTCTGTATTGTATATGATAAGATAAGATTTGCTCTGTATGTATATTGACTGTTTCTTCTCTTTCTAAAAAGTATTTAAAATGTTTTTTCTTGTTGAATTATATGGTGGAAGCATGCATATTAAACTGCCGAAAAGTGTACTGATTCATCTACATCAAAGGTTTTCATCTAGTAGATTTACTTTTGATTATTGCCAACACATAGACTAATTAAAGAGAAGGCTGGTTAGCAGAAAACCTTTGAAGTATTTAGATCTGGTCCTAGATGCAAAGCCAGCTGGCGAGCTTTAAAAAAATTCCTTTGGCAAGACCTGCTAAGATCGCAATGATGAGCTGTCATATCAAAGTCATCGATCAGCATTCTCATTCTCTGTCTGTCTGTCTGTCTGTCTCTCTCTCTCTCTCTCTCTGTCTGTCTCTCTGTCTGTCTCTCTCTCTCTCTCTGTGTGTCTCTCTCTCTGTGTATCTCCCTGTGTCTCTCTCTGTCTCTCTCTCGGATACACATTCAAAAAGGTTCTCTCTATTTTTTTTCTTTCTTTCTCTTTTGTTCTTTCTCTAAATATTTCTCTTTCAATGTCTCTCCCTCATTGTCTCTCTTTTCTCCCTCCCCTTTACTCTCTTTCTCTCTCTCTTTCTCTCTCTCATTTGGTTATTTTACTCCACTCTTATTACTCTTTTTCCCCCTCTCTTATTCTTTTTTCTTTTACTCTCTCTCCCCCCCCCTCTCTCTCTCTCTCCTCTCTTTCTCTCTCTGACTCTCCGTCTCCATTAATGACCAGTAAGCCATCTTTAATAATTCAAAGCTATCCAGCAGACTTTAAAGCTGGACGTCTCCAGCCAGACAAAAAATAAATTTTGAACTAATTCAAAGATTATCTCCCATGAAATTTTAATATCTCCATATAGCATGCAGAAGTGATGTAGTTAACATCGACGCATTCGCGACATTAATAAAACAGCGTCCAATGTAAAAGGGAAATATATGCTTGACCTACTTCAATATACCCCATATTTAAAGCAGTATAGAGTAAGTGCCAAAAACAAATCATGTGTCACAACGGGGAGCTCAGCATCCAGACCTCAACCAACACTACAACCCCAGCGTGCTAAGCCTTTGAGGATTAGATTAAGATAGAGAGAGAGAGAGAGAGAGAGAGAGAGAGAGATGAGAATAAGAGAAAGAG
>JADKLZ010005243.1:7699217-7718089 GCA_021533235.1 Biomphalaria straminea | reverse complement strand
CTCTCTCTCTCTGTCGTTCTCTCTGCCTTTATGTCTCTCACTCTCTCCCTCTCTCTGTCGTTCTCTCTGCCTTTATGTCTCTCACTCTCTCTCTGTCTCTCTCTGTGTCGTTCTCTCTGCCTTTATGTCTCTCTGTCTCACTCTCTCTCTCTCTCTACATATAACTGAAGTCAAAACACTACTACAAAACTGTCCACTCCTGACGGCTAAAAAAAACGTCACGCTTCCTGGACACAAGATATTATTCATGGACAAAAAAAAATCCTGATCAATGAGCCTCGGGGCGAGGGCCGCCCTCAGCAGATGAAGTACATTCTTAAATTATGACCCTTAGTAACATATTGGTCGCTATTGTGGCCGTAGGGAGAGAAAGAGAATCAGAGATGAGATATATGTCCAGGGGATGCTACTCTTTATATCATTACAGTCATAAATACTATAGCAAATGTAAAACATTATATTTTTTTCCTTATTAAAAATTGTGTTTCTCTTTAACGAAACTCGACCCTGGCAGTGCCCGAGAAGGAATACTCTTACTTTTCTAAATAAATAATAATAATAATCTTTATTGTCCATAAGAAAATTTGTTTTCAAATGTATGCATTACATCAAACAAAATGTGATAACTATAGAAAACTTAAATATACATTCACACTATACTTAATCATTTCAGTTAATTTTCTTGGCGTAATAATTTAATTTTAATTAAACAATGAACAGCAGGGAAAAAATATTTCCCACAATTCCTTTTTTGTATAATTTCTTCCTTGCGCTCATGTTAGAGGGAAATCATACATTTTGTGTTATGAATTAAGTCTACGTTGTTTTAGACAGAGCGTTGACCTAGCAGAACAAAAAAAAAATCGAAATCATAATGTCTGCGCGGCGATTCGTTTTGGACGGACTGACTGACTGACTGACTGATGTTAATTTCTATTCCAGCGATTCGTTCCCCACCAGGCGAAAATTAATTTCCTAAGCTATTTTCATTATAGTAATCTTAGGCTTGGAAATGGGGCGTCAGTCTTGTTTGCGCAGGCCTTCCATTACCAGCCCTTTTCTTTACTACCGCGTTGATACGGACATTGTGCCAACGGAGTCAGCATCGAATATTTGTACAAGACCAATGTCCTCCTGCAGCTGTCGTCCATTTTGTCCCCTCCTCTCTATATCACCACCTCCTCCCTCATCGCCCTCCCCCCTTCTCTGGCGTGCTTGGTCATTGGCCGTGGTCAGCTAATGATGGACGATGCTCATCACGGCCAGGGCAACTCACGATCTGGTTTGCCTTATAACTTTAATTTGCTAATAGAATTCTGATACAAACTGGGCGAGGAGTGGGGGGGGGGGGGAGGGAGAGGGCGCTGAAGTTGAGCATCCCTGGGGTGGAAGCCGAAAACAAAGGAGCCACGTTGGTCTTTCACCTATAGGGAGTAATGGGGCGCTGGTATTCTGTTTGGCACCCGATGAAATTGTGGGGCGTTTGAGTGAGAAAATAAAGATGTCATTGGTGGGTAGACAAGGAGAGGGGGGGGGTAAAAAGGGGAGGGGGTTGTCTTTTGGGACTATCGGCTCATTAATCCTGATAAATGTTTAAGATTAGCTGATGACCGGTAGGAAGTCTCTGCCAGCGCTATTGCGGATTCCGAGAAAGGTCAGCGCAAGGACGCATGTCTGTCCGTCAGAGTGTCCAGAAGGAAATGACCAGAAGTGAATGTCCACTCAAAATCAGCAGCAGCAGTGGTAGTGAAATCTTTTAACGCTGAAAGATTAACGACCTTCTAATGCCTGCGCTTGACATTGGGTGTTACTTCGATTTGTTTCATTCAGATAGGCCAGGCATTGGTTTCTAAACAAGTTGAAACTTAATGCTACGTAAAGATAAAATTACCATGTGTAATTCTTTTTTTTTAAAGATTGCTCTTTTCTTTGGTAACATAAGTATGCATTAGATATACACAATCAATAGAAAATATTATGACATTGAAAAAAAGACTTCTAAAGAAAGCAATACATAGAAAGGAAACCGAGCCTCCAAAAGTCTTATGCTGCACGAGCCTTGAATTCGAACAAAGATTCAAATCTATGAGATTAAAAATCGTATACTACACGTGGCCACTATAATATAAGCTAATATATTATTCTATTTGTCCCCAAAATTGTATCAATAATTATGATTCTAGAGCAGCGGTTCTCAAGCGTTTAAACTCGGCGACCCATTTTTACAATTCCCTACTTTGCCGCGACCCCCCCCCACACACACACACACAAACACATGCAGCAATAGAAGAATAGACAATAACAATCCATATTTCCGATGGCAAATCGTCAATCGAGCCCCAAGGGGGTCGCGACCCACAGGTTGAGAAACCCTTTCCTCGACTTTCTTGAAAGTTATTCTGATCTCACCATCTTATTTTTCGCAGTTACTGATAAAAGCATTTGTGTGTGTGTGATGTGTGTGTTATGTGTGTGTGTGTGTGAATTTGTTGTTGGACATCTCTTTCTTTCTCTCTTTCTTGTGTTTCAAACTTCTACCGCCTTCAATTGGATGAAACTTCATCTTTTGTTTCTCTTTTCAGCCGGAGAGAAGATCAAAGACATACGTCCGAAACCAAAGAACTCGGCTCAAATGGTAAGTTGTTCAAAGTCCATTCTTTTTGTTTTAGAAAATCAACAAAAGGCACACACCCCCATTTTTTGTTTTCTGAGGGAATCGGGATGTGTTTCTGTCTCGTGAGTCCGTTATTGTCCATGGCTAGCACTTCTGTAATCCTTCCGTTTGGCTCCATATCTGTGTTCCTATTTGTGTCTCCGCCTATGGCTCTTGAGGCCGAAAAACGTGGCTTTTTTATATACTTCCTAACAGCACATTTTAGACCAAACAGCCTCTTCTGGTGAAATTCGCCTCATTACAAATACTTCTTTGTCCGTTAAAACAGTGAAACGGTATTGTTCAACTTTTCGCTCGACCTCAGTATTCAGTTAACTTCATTGTTTGGTCGATTTCAGTATTCTGTCGGTCAACCTCAGAGGCTTTCGTGATATATGGCGTGATCAAACAAATGCTTCTCCCCAGAATAATCTTCAGCTGATCCCCGGAAGTGTTTTCATAAATGGTCTTTCAAACGCTATAAATAGACTATCCAGGCCAGGTCAGTAATGTCTTGGCCTACTTCTGTTGCAGACAACTTGTTTCATACCGACGGCAAGTGAGTTTTTTTCTTCAAAGTTACAAATGCTTCTTCCTAAAATAAACGCTATCTTCTTAAGAAAGGAATAAAAAAAATGTCGAATATTGTCGGAAATAAATCAGTCTCCTGAAGTGAAATTCAATTTCCAGGCGTTTCTTGCAAAAAAAAAAAAAAAAAAATTCGTTTAGATTCCAAATCAAGCTATTACACAACTGAAAAGCGTCATCTAGCCCAGAGGTTCTTAAACTATGACACTATAGAGGCTTGCCATCCAGCCCAGAGGTTCTCAGACTATGACACTATATAAGCGTGCCATCCAGCCGAGAGATTCTCAAATTATAACACTATAGAACCGTGCCATCCAGCCCAAAGGTTTTCAAATGTGTTCCTCATTCCAAAGTTATATCCTGCATTATGGGTCATTCTAAAGAAGTTGTTGACTGCTTCCCCGTCTTATATTTAGTAAAACGTGAATTCATTAAGTAATTACCCTCATCACAAAGAAAAAAAAAATCTCCTCGTCCAATGCACTCTTTTTTTTTTAAATTGTATTTTGAACAAATAATATACTATCAATAAACATTGTTAGTTACATAAAATGTATTCATGTAATTTTTCCACTTAGGGGTCCGTGGGTGAGTTTTTACTACATGAAGGGGCCACCGAGTCCTATAAGTTTGAGAACCTCTGCTCCAAAGGGGTCTCATACTTTAATTAGAGGGTCAAGGAAGTTTACTACACGTTTAAGAAGAAGACAAAGCAAAACACAAAAGCGAGACTTAAGATCTACTTCAACGGCTTCCCTGGACGTTTTCTGCTCAAACACGGCACCAATCAACCGTTCAAACGTTCAGGCGCTAAGTGGTCAATTAAACTGAAGTTCAATGCCGAGAAATCAATCAGCTTTTTTGTTTCTCTTCTAACCACTTGGAGTAAGATGATCGATTTTTGTTTTTAAAGAAAGTGTCTCTTTATGTGATTTGTATTTCAACTTACATGACTTTGTACACAAGGAACACTAGGTCACGTGACTACATGACTTTGTACACAAGGAACACTAGGTCACGTGACTACATGACTTTGTATACCAGGAACATTAGTGACTAGACGACTTTGTACATAAGAACACTAGGTCACGTCACTAGAGATTGAGAATGGTTGTAGGCTACACTTTTTTTTAATGTACAAAGCTTATATCAGTTCACTCACATGCAGGCCTAGTACTTAACCTAGATCTGGTTTCAAAGACAGAGAAATCAATTGTCCCTCGAAATGTCATCACCTTGATTGAACACGTAACGAGGTTTGAAATTTGACGTTTAGAAAATTCACGCAATGAAACACTCAGACACACACAAAATAGGTACCATAAACATAAGGAAACCTATTTTTTGGGTGCATCGTTCACACAAATGTAGATTGTAAAAGCTTATATAATTATTCTGAAATTTAACTTCTGAGTAAAATGTGATAACCAACTTTATACACAATTAGATCTTCTCATCCAACGTCGGATCAAGCTGAAATTTGGCATAATCATTTCTTGTACTTGACACCACAAGAATAATAAAGAAAAATTAGTTAATAGATAATTGATTATTTTGTTTGGTATCTTCCATAGAGGAAAGAAATTGTAGTTGACTGATCTGGTGGTATAAGTTGAATTACCTGCCTTTATTCTTTTAGTTCGTCGCTTTAGAGTTTGAAACAACAATAGATAACTATAAAACCTTCTATTTTCATGAGCGCTTTGCAGGCACGCTGGTTAGTGTATTGGCTTGAGCAGGCTTTAGTCTACGAGATCGTCAAATATATATATATATATAATAGGCTTGTCTTCGAATCCGAATATTTGTGAGGAATACAGTGTTTCCCGTGGCTGTGCAGTCCCAGCTGTGACCTACATATTTTGCCACATCCAGGGCAAGCAAAACCATTGTCCGTATATATATATATATCACCCAGATATCCCCTAATTTCTCCCCCTAGCACTTTCCAAACGGTCCAGACAAGTGATAAGGCTCTAACGTATCGAGAAATCTAATATCATGAAATTGCGCTAAACTAAAACAATTGTTAAAAATATTTGTAATCGCGCAGATTTATTATTGTTAGTCTAGATCTATAGTAAATTTAAATACATGGCTGATCCAAAAGTAACTGATACAACTTCGCTTAATATAAGCTTTGCATTTTTTTTAAAGTACTTTTTCTTGTTTTACTGTGGACTAATATACCAGTAACGTATCGCCACGTTCACAGTTAACTATAACTGAATATAACCCACACTCCAAAGCTAACGTCTATAAATCATTTTAGTTAAAAAACGATTTATCATTTTAAGAAAGCAGTAATATTTGTTTTTTTAGGGGGGGGCGCTTAATTATATCCATTTAACTCCAAGCTATCCGTTTTTGTTGTAAAATAATAATTTCCACTCTACTGTAAAACTGAAACAAATATTGACTTTTCTCAGCGCTCATTCGTACCAGTCTAATGGTAGTCAAACCAACGAGCTTCTGGTCGCGTGCAGAAAACACTCGGCTTGGATTGATTTTTTTTTACTGGTGTATGATGGGAAAAAGAAAGAAAGGGACGTAGAGATTTTTAATCAGAGCATTGTAGCCTAATTAGTAGAACTAATTGCCTTAGCGCTAACTGGACAAATACAGACTCGCGTGCGCGTGCAAACAAAATAAATACAGACGCCAAACAAAAACGGAAACGGAACTAGATATTCGTTCTTTCGTTTTGGTGAAATCCATCGCGAGCAATGTGTTTGTGCAGAGGAGCTTATCCCTCACCATTTTTTTTTTTGTTAAGATGTTCATTAATAAGTTTTAGAATAAAAAAAAAACGTACACGTCTGGAAAATGGGAATTAATTTCTGGAAAAAAAAAAATGGGGGAAAATGGAAGAGGCAAAAACAAAAGGGCTAAAAAAGAAATCGATAAGTCAAATTGAAAAGGAGAAAGATGGGAGGGGGGATTTATTCTCAGTGATGATTCACTCAATGGTTTGAAATAATTATAAATATTGAGCTCTGATAATTGAACGTCGTCAATTAACATGGAAACTCAGAAAGCCGGTGATAGAAACATTCTATCTTTGTAGAAATGACATAATGAAATGTTTAGCATGTTTAATGGGGAATATACCGTGAAATGACAATAAAGTTTAGTTGGAATGTAGTTATTGCATTAGAAACTACAAAATGCATACATCGAAAAATTGTCGAACGTCATTAGGCTGTCCGATATATCTGTGACGTCACTGGCTGGTATATCTGTGTCGACAGTGGCTCTATTTCTTTGACGTCATTGAATTATATGTCTATGTAGTCAATGACAGCTATCTCTGTGACATCATCGCTATCTCATTAACGTAAATGACTGCTATCTCCATGATTTTACCGATCGCTTTCTCTGTGACATCACCGACGTCTGTCACTTGGACGTCTTTTTGACGTCATGAACTGCTATCTCTGTGACGTCCATGACCGTTATTTCACTGCCAATACTTACGTTCATAAGCGGATTCTCTGTACGCTTCAGTATTTATCAAAGAAAATACACACATATAGGGCTGCAATTTCCTGCTTTACGTCACATATTAGCACGTACTGAAATGGTATCCGAAACATTTATTACGCCCTGAAAGTATACGACTTAAAGACTTCATGGATTGGTGTGAAGACATTGCTGTAAAGTACTCTAAGACTTCTACGAGTTGGTTTCAAATGGACTAATAAATATTACTACTAATAATAATTTGAATTTATATATCTCTCTTAAGAAACATAAAGTAAGCTCATCAAGGCTTTATGATAGCATAAATGATTCGAAAACAAAAAAGAGTCAAAACACAGACTAATCTAAAAAGGTTTTGAACAGATAGGTCTTAATGTACTTCTTGAATGCAGTGAAACATGGTGTCTGTCAGAGATCAACAGGAAGCGAGGTCCTCAAAGCGTTGGGTCCGTGCACTGAAATAAGTAAAACATTTTTAAAAATCACAAAGATTATATTAAGTGTAATGGCATCATCTGTACCAGTTGGGGGATATCTTGGAGAAGGTTTCCCAGTTGGCCTTTGAAGATCAATTCAAATAAATTAATGCTCGAATTGAATTTAAATGTTGGTGGTCAAACCTCCTGACACGCTATCCGTAAAGATTGATAGATGCTTTAAGCCTCAAATACTTTCCTGTAACTAAAGTTTAAAAAAAAACAAAATAAATTAATTGCGTCTAATTGATTAATAATTGGTCAAAATGTTTTTGAATAATTGTGCACATTTTAAACTTTATCCAACAGAATAAATATAAGCTTTGTAAAAAGCCAGCACACCGTAACTTTGAAGGGTAAACGAAGCAACTAGCTGGAAGTGCTGCTTCCTCGTAGTGAAGAGCTCTCTAATGGACCTTGGGGCGATCAGTCACTAGGGGACGACGACATTTCTTTGCTGTAACCATGATATCAGCGTGTGTACAAAAACATTTCTTTAATATCCCTAACAATCCGTTTACAGAATATTTCTTAAGTCTCATAGTTACTTCGTGAGAAAATCTCAAGATTTACGTGCGTGTTTAGAAAAATAAATCAAAACAGGAAGGTAGAAAAGATCTTGGAGGGAGGGGGGGCACATTGAGGAAAATTGCTGAAGTACAAAGGTTCTCAAATTGCTTTTCAAGACCTTGAATGTAAATATCTATTTAGTTCTACCTATAACGGCATCACAGAAAAAGATTTAGCAATTATTTTCCTTGCTCAGAAACAAACTCTCACAATAAGAAATCTCTGTTTGTTTCCATTGGTTTTTATTAAAGATCAGGACATTCTCTTGGATGGAGAACCTCTTCTGTAAATTGTTTAGATTCGCCGACTTCTTGAATGACAGTGCCCTGCGTCGGCCATTATTGACCACTTCCGGCTTAGAGTTTCATACAACCTTGTCGTCTTGTTGCCTTCCTTTTTTTTTTAACGTTTTGAAAACATTGAGTCATGAGTCAGGCCCTCGATATAGAATTAGGGCGCAGGGAACGTTTTAGTCTTATGGCGTTGAGTGGAGAGACGGGGTGGGGAAGGGAGAGGTTGTAGGGAGTGAGTCACTAAGTTAAATTTCGTGTTTTCAAATGTTTGAAGCCTACAAGTGACTGAGTGACCATGCTCCTGCCGACAGAGGCGGCCCGGTGTTGTTGTGAAGGAGTGGGCATTTGAAGAACTGAAAAAAAAAAATAGGCAATACTTCAATAAGCATTACGAATGTCAGCTGAATTGGGAAACAGGTTGAATATATGAAAGTGAGGAGAGAAAATAGAGAAAGAGAGAGAGAGAGGGAGAGATAGGTGTGAGGACACGGGAAGGGCTTTGGAAGGAGAGGAAAGAATGAGTGATACTTATAGATGAGTCAGAAAGGATAGTGAGAGGTGAAAGAGAATGAGATTAAAAAAGGGGGGGGGTGGATGGGATTAGGGATAGAGATTGAGAGAGAGTGGGAATGTGGAGAATGAGAGAGAGAGAGACTAGGATAGAGAAGAACAGAGAAGAAAAAGAGAGAGAGAGGGCGATAGATGCAGAAAATGGGAAAGAAACATGAAACGAAAGATGATGAAGGAAAAGAGAAAGATGAAGATAGTGAAGAAAAAAAATGAGGTGGAGGGACTCAGACATGGAGAGAGAGAGAGAGAGAAAGGTGACTAAACATTAAAGAGCAATTAGACACACACACTTTTACACAACGGCTTGAAGATATATTGCAGCTATTTCTTAACGGTCGGCGATCAGTTAACGTCGTCGGGTCCATCTTTAAGATTTAAAGCCCAATGTTGGACAGGTGAAGTAAATAGGGGAATACAAAGTTAAAAAAAAGGGGAGGTAGGGGAAACGACCTGAATTCGAACTCTTGGCTCATGCCTCCTTAGACCGACGTGCTAACCGCTCTGCTAGTGAGGACTAGAGAAGATCGTATACTTATTTTTGTTCTGGCTGACGTTCTAACCAGTCTACTATCGAAATACTTAAGACTACAGAAGATTGTATAGTTATATATTGTTTATTTCAATTTAGAGCGGAAACCTATGGAGGGGACTAATTCAGCTTATAATACCACTTCAGTCAAGTAGTATTTCTTTCCCTTTGTTCGAGAAAACAAAAACAAAACAATTTATTACCAATAGTTCATTAACAAATGGATGATGTGTTTAAAAATTGAATCTTGTGTTGTCAGGTAAAAGAAATGATTGTGGGAAATTTCAGCTTGAGATTGGGTGTTGATGAAGTAACGTGAATAAACTTTTTTTTAGGACAGACAGACAGACAGATAGATAGAATAAGTTGATATAACTGGTGAAAAGGATGACGTTATAGATAAATAAGATAAGTTATACGTGGACAAATCTGATGAAGCTCTGGGAGAGTACAGAGAACAGAGAGACATACAGAGACAGACAGACAGACAGAGAGCAAGAGAGTCATAGAGACACAGACAGAGAGAGCAAGAGAAAGAGAAACAAAAGGATGGACAGAGAGGCAGAGAGAGACAGAGAAAGAGAGAGTCAGAGAGACAGAGAGAGAGAGAGAGATTAAAAAGTAAATAGTTTAACAGAGAGAGAGAGACAGACAGACAGACAGACAGACAGATAAAGTAATGAGAGAAGATAAGAGAGAAAGAATGGGAATAAAAGATCGGAGAAAAAGAAAAAAACATTAAAAAACATTGACAAGTACACAGAGAGAGAGAGAGAGAGAGAGTAAAAGAAATAAGGCAGAGATCTGTCTAATATACTTTTTAGCTAATGATTATTGAGCAAGGAAGATAATGTAGACGAATTAACTAATATGTTCGAAGGTAATAAATTGTCAGATGGAAAGAGAGACAAAGAGGTATGTGAAGATAGAGATTGGATAGAGAGAAGAGAGAGAGAGATAGAGAGACTAAGCAAGAAACATATGTTGAGACAGACACACAGAGAATGAAAAGAGTACTTCTATAGGAGCACACGAATTCAAAGTGTCTGCACAGAAGACAGTCGAGAAGGGAGTAGTTGCAGACTCTCCCTCATTCCCTCTTATACCTCCCGAGCAGACAGGAGTCCACTGTCCAGGGTAATGAGGCGTGTACAGTCTGAAACAAGTGGACGTCTGACGGACAGCGTCCTTAAAGCATTCATTAATTCCCCCCCCCCCTTTTCCTTTCAGTCCATCACGATGCCTGGAGCTCTAAACACAGCAACAAGACAAGTCCTGGGGAAAGTCATCACAGCCTGAGCTTTCAGCGGGCACTCCCCCCCCCCCCCCCCTAAACTAGCTTTCTTGAGATTTAACCGAAAACAATTTTCAAAGAAATGCTTCAAGGATAATTGAAAGGACTCATAAAGCGCGCCGACTTAGGGAGGCACTTTTACTGATAGTACTTAAGTACTTTTTTAGTGTTTTCATATTTACTGTTCACCGTCTCTCGGAATGGTTGGGTGCAGATATAATAGTAAAAGTAACAATATAATCTCTAGGAGACATCCGAGATTTTAAAACACGTTTTTTAATAATAATAATAATAGTATACTACTAGTACTACTACTAATAATAAATAATTAATAAAATATAAGAAAAACTGAAATGGAAAAACAAAGAAATATGTGAACTTTGGCTTGGAGATTAAGCGTTTATGGAAGTTATATTTCATTGTTATATCAACCGGGGAAATAATAACCTCACAGAATGCAGATACAATCACTCTTTGAGAAACTTATATCAAATTACTCTGACATTCAATCTGGTAAAATGTTTGAACATATTTTCTCAAAGATCCTAATCTTGGATTAACTTGTGACTTTACACAACTATTTATTGAGCCTGACAAGACATGAATCAATCAGACAACAAAACATTAACCAAACAGTTTATTAATTTATCAGTGGTTGTTAGTTTGATCTCGAAATAAAGGGGAATAACTGCTAATTAATGTAAGATGTGAATGTTTTAATGGATTTAATCCCCTTAATACATATTGACACGTTTTATTCTCCCACTTCCCAGTCTCAAATGACGTTAAAATTTTGCATCATTATTTGTACTCGATAACAATACGCGAATCGATCCGAAAATTAAATAATTACATAATCAATTAGTACTATTTAATTAATTTTTTATATGGCAGAAAGGGCGCTAAATCCTGTTGTTTTCTTTGGATAAAGTTTGTTTTTAGATAAATAATCTTTTTTTTTTTTATTGTTTAGAATCTTCCTATAGAAAGATTTAAACCTTCCTGTTTACACTTTTCTTGAGACTACGACGACCTTGATTTTTCCAGTAATACTAGGAATAAAGAAAATAGCTGATCAGTGTCTACTTATTTGAAACAGAAATGGATCTTAATTTACCTGTTTGTCTGGCAGCAGTAAAGATTGATGTAAACAAAAACAACAAAAAAAAAACTTTGCCACAAATATGAAACAAAAAATTAAACCTTTGCCATTTCTATAAGAGTTTCACATTTAGATGTAAGGAAAATGATTTAACGATTCGGTTCCCAAACGAAGATCTAGCCAAGTATTAAAAATGTTCTTAGATCAAGTTTCTATCTAGACAGATTTATCGATTACTTCATGACGCAATTGGTCTCGAGATATGAAAAAAACAAACAAAAAAAAACAACATTTGAACTACAAACATTTTATAAATATGATATCCTTGATAATGCTTTATTTCTTTTTAGCATTTTTTTTTAAAGATCGGAGCTTATTGACCTTGACACGTTCATTCTATTTCTAGACCAAGACGGCTCGGTTAGTTTCTCCTGCCATTCTTCTCTTCACATGGGATCAGAATCTTGCCGCCACGTTAGCGTCTGGATTTATTCCACGAGAGTAACGCTTGTTATAAATAGCGATATGTCAATCCCGGGTCTGCATATCATAATAAACACAGCATTGGTTTAAGGAAGCATGGCCGGCTTATATCCTTCCGAAGAACAACATTCTTGTGCCGTTTTTAATAGTCGAGGCGTAGATATAGGCTAACTGAAATGGTTTTTAAAAAAATGATTATATTATCTGAGCATTGTTGACACAAATTGATACCCCCAAGATGATTAATTGACCTCCTTCAGTCGTAGTCGTAGAACGACTATGGTTCATCTCGCACACTTCCTTGTGTGGCTGTGGAGCCCTATTTTGGAGACAAATATCGCAGGTTAAGGTGGTATTCGCTTTGATGGTAGAGGAGCTGGCCATTTTTGCATTGTCCGTTTTTCTTCCAGAGCTGAGGCCTATGTTCTTTCGCTGTCCTTAGCCTTCTTGGTCACGGTCTCTTTCCATCTGGTGCGGTCTAGATAATAATAATAGGCTTGTCTTCGAGTCCGAAGATTAGTGAGGAATACAGTGTTTCCCGTGGCTGTGCAGTCCCATCTACATATTTTGCCACATCCAGGGCAAGCAAAACCATTGTCCGCAGGTGGTCGATTTAGATTTTCTCTTCGTCGTCTGTGTTTGTCCTCGGCGGCAGATTTTCTTTTGGTCTCAAATGTGTATCCCGCGGCCTTCATGAGTGACCTCCAGCTGTCTCGTTCCGACGCCGCATGCAGCCAGATGCTCTCTTCTATGTCAGCCAAGGAAAGTTGACGCCTAAGCTGGTCTTTGAAGCGTTTCCGTGGGGCGCCTCTGTTACGTCGACCACCTTTTAGCTCATGCGGTCTAGATAATGGAATAAAAAAAATATCATATACACATAGAAAACACTATTTAAGATAACTTTTTGTATCAAGCATTGTTTGCAACGTTTGAGATATAGGAAATTGTGAAATGTCGATTAAAACGTTAACCTTTTAGTTAAATTGAATGACTTTTATTTTGTTGGCGATTTTCATACACGGAGTCCATAAATAGCTAGCTTTTTGGTGTTATCCGGTGTATAGAATTCAGAAGTATTGATAAGCCCAATATTTTAATAAAGCACATAACGTTTTGTGGACATTGTGCAGTCCAACCAAACTCTAAATGGGCATGTGAGAATAGTTGGGGGAAAATAAAGGCGGTTGGTCATTGTGCTGGCCACATGACACATTCGTGAACTGTAAGTCACATAAACAGATTTTCTGGCCTATAGACCGCATGGTCTGAAACTTCACTCTACTTTTGCATTGCACTTTAACACCTCTGCCTCTTTAAACGACAATACATTTGTTTATTTAACGACAATACATTGGTTTATTTAACGACATTACATTGGTTTATTTTAACGACAATACATTTGTTTATTTTAACGACAATACATTTGTTTATTTTAACGACAATACATTTGTTTTTTTTTAACGATAATACATTCATTTATTTTAACCACGATACATTTGTTGTTTTTTTTCACAACGTAATTATCCGTCTTCGCTTATTCTTTAATGTCATAGCTTGAGCAAAAGAGATAAACATTTTATGTTTGGAAGTCAACTTTCCTGATTCTATAATTATCCTTACGCGAGCCATTCGTCGAGGCTCATTAAGACAAAACAAATGTCTCTCATGTCTTCCAGGTCAGGTCCATTGAACCAGTGTGACGTCAGTGAGGCTTTTTTTAATCAGTTCGACTATTAATACCTCAAGACAAACAAATCTTTTTTTTTTCTTCATCGCTTTAAACAACAGATTTTTAAAAAAAATTAATTGAATATTACAGAAATAATAATCTTCTTTCTAGATAGAGGATTTAAAATATAAATAGCGTTTCCCACCGGCTAAGCCCAGTATTTCTATATATTTTTGGTTTAAAAAAGTTAATTAGCTATCTGTAATAAGTGATATGACCATAATTTTGTTTGGCATCTCGAACAAGGGAAATAAATTTTACTTGACTCTGCCTGATGGTATACGTTGAATTAGTCCCATTCATAGGTATTTGCTTGAAAATAATTTTTGGAACAAACAATAGGTAACTATACAATCCTCCATATTCATAAGCTCTTCACAAGCAGAATGGTTACAATGTCGGCTTGCGCTGTGAGTTCGAACTCAGGTCGTTACCCCTATATTTTTAAAATTGTATACAAGCTTTTAAAAAGCGATTATGGTAAACTTCATCAAGATATCCATTTCTTTCACCTCCCCTTCCCTCCCCAATTTTCTAAACTGGTTCAGAAAAGTTATAGGAGTCTACATCAGTTATAGGAGTCTAGATGAGTTATAGGAGTCTAGATGAGTTGTAGGAGTCTAGATAAGTTATAGGAGTCTACATCAGTTATAGGAGTCTAGATGAATTATAGGAGTCTAGATGAGTTGTAGGAGTCTAGATAAGTTATAGGAGTCTAGATGAGTTATAGGAGTCTAGATGAGTTATAGGAGTCTAGATGAGTTATAGGAGTCTAGATGAGTTATAGGAGTCTAGATGAGCTATAGGAGTCTAGATGAGTTGTAGGAGTCTAGATAAGTTATAGGAGTCTAGATAAGTTATAGGAGTCTAGATGAGTTGTAGGAGTCTAGATAAGTTATAGGAGTCTAGATGAGTTATAGGAGTCTAGATAAGTTATAGGAGTCTAGATGAGTTATAGGAGTCTAGATGAGTTATAGTAGTCTAGATAAGTTATAGGAGTCTAGATGAGTTATAGGAGTCTAGATGAGTTATAGGAGTCTAGATAAGTTATAGTAGTCTAGATAAGTTATAGGAGTCTAGATGAGTTATAGAGCGAAACAAAAACAATAGGTAAAACTATTTCTAATCACACAGATCTACTGTTGTTAGTCTAAATCTATTACAAAATGTGAAGTTGTGAGTCTCGGAGTCTCGAGATATGAAGCGAGAATAGTAGCCAGGATGACAGAGCGCCGGACTAACAAAAAGCTGACAGAAGAAGCAGGCCTATCTGCAACTGACCTAACCCACCCATGCCACATTTGCGGCCGGCTTTTTAAAGCGAGGATTGTACTTTGCAGTCACCATCGAGTCCATAGGAAATGAGAAATTTGCTTGTCTTCGATCACGATCACGATCACGAAGGAGGAGTATATATATATTACAAAATTAAGTACATGTCAGATGCAAACTAATTGATATAATTACACTTCATATTAGTTTTTTTATGTCTTGTTTGTTTTTTTTAAATTATTTGTTTTCACTAAAATTCCATAATTTGAAGAATATTTTTTCTCTCTCTCTCTCTCCTTCTCCTTGTTTCACTGCCTTAGTGGATGGCCAGATTGGACAGCAGCAGAAGGTTTGTTGGGCGGGGGGGGGGGATCGCGAGCGTTGAAGAGACTTACGGACTCTCTTTTGAAATTGAGAAATTGAAAGAGAGAAAGAGAGGTATTCAGAAGAGCAAGAGAAAGAGAAAGAGCGAGAGTGGTAGAGAGACCTTGTGTATAAAGAGCTGCAAGTAGAAGAGAATGAGAAACAGAAGAAAAAAAAAACACTCCCAAAAAGAATGGTAGAGTGAACTTAATAGTTAAAAGAGAGAACCATAAAGTAGAAAATATATATAGAGAGAAAGAAAGAATGAGAAAGATACATGACACCAAATAAAAGTTTTGCAGACAAAATATAAGAAAATGCAAGAACCACACGACAACACAAAGTCCACTGTTCTATGTAACTTATCCCAACATCGACCGCGTGCTAGACTCCAGATAACACCCAGACCTCTCAGAATGTCCAGACCTGCTGAAACAAGAGACCCTCCTCTTTCCTTTGTGCCACGCTCACAGCCTCATCTACACCCATTGGCATAATAGATGTACAATGTCTAATTATAGCTTCGTATTCTAAACAGGTTGAAAACATCAACACAAGTTTGACCTTCTTGGCCGGGCTAGGAGTCAGTGTAGAGGGAGTCAGCGCCAAAGGTATGTTCTATTTAACCCTTTACATCTGCAACAAATACATCTGTAGTTTAAAGTTGTTGTTTTTTCCACTTTAATGTCCTCTATGTTTATCATCTTTGGCTGTATAACAAACAATCTTATGAGTTCTGTAAATAGCTCTTTAAAAAAGTGTTTTTTTTTTACAAAGTTTATATCAAGTCACTCTGTCTGTCTGTCTGTCTGTCTGGTCAAAAGTGTGTACACGTTATTTTTTCGACAACCGATCTCGGATTAAGCTAAAATTTTGCACAATTATTTCTTTTACCTGAGAATACGAGAATCAATTAAAAAAAAAAAACTATTTAGTTAATTAACTATGGGTAATAAATTATTTTGTTTGGAATCTCGAACAAGGGAAATAATTTGTATTTGAATGAAGTGTTGATATAACCTAAATTAATCCCCTTTATAGATTGTCGTCTGAGGCTTAGTGCACACAAACGTGAAATAGAAACAATAGAAAGCTATAGGCCTACAATCTCCCATGTTCATTGACTCTACTCTAGTTGAGTGGTGACCGTGTTGTCTTGGGAATCCTGAGAAGGATTTAGTCCACAAGTTCGAATTCAGGTCGTTTCTCCTTTTTTTTAAAAAATACGTTTAAAAAGCGATCACCCAGATACCCCTTTCTTTCTCCCTTTACCCCTTCCCAACTGGCCCAGACAAGTGATAGAATGATAGCGTATTGAAAAAGCTAAACGCATAAAATTGCGCTAAATAAAAGCAATTGGTAAAAAAAAATATTTCTTCTGACACAGATTTATTGTTGTTAGTCTAGAGTCTAGAGCTATTACTAATTTAATTACATGACAGATCCAAAATAATTGATACATTTTATATAAGCTTTGTTTATTTAAACTATTTTATTGTATTTTGTTCTTTATTTCCAACACTTCTAATTCTAAAGTATTGTACTATGTCTTTGTACACAAAGGCGGGCTGAACAGTACGCAGGGACCGGGATGAGGGTCATACAGGGGCCGTGGACCATAAGCGTAGACAATATACATCAATCAACTCACAGAATCATCCGCCTCTAATGTTGTAGGCCTTATCATTTTTACAAAACATAGTATCTTACATAGGTACTGTACTATCGGCCGTTTAAATCCTATCCGCAATCACCTGCTTTCCTACATGAGATTTGGGCTAGGAATTAATACATATCCAATCTTGAGATGTGAACATAAATGTTATTATGATGTTATATATTCATATCAAACCCCTTTATTTATAGTGAAGAGACAATTCTACTGCAGATCCTATCTATAGATCTACATGTAACTTAGCCTACTGTGGTGATAAGCGTGGACGAGGGTGGCTAAGTACGCTTGAACTTGGCTTGGCTACCTTCTCCTATATATCCCCCCTTACTGGTCCACAAATGAGATTGGACCATAGCGCTCTGAGCATGCTATAAGCATGAAAGTAGAGCCATATACAACAAATTTCCTCTCGGATAATAAAGATTATTATTATTATTATTATCATCATTATTATCATTATTATTATAATTAAATCAAATATCATGCATTATCGAAATATCACCAGATTACAGCTAAAGAATAAAACATGGATTAAAAGAAAATACTTGTATACAACAACATCACGTTATATAATGGCAATGACAGTTTTAATATTAACAATATTTTTTTTTAATTATACGGGATTGACAAGTTCTTCATTCCAACTGATATTTTATTCATAAGTATTTTTTTTTTATAACAATAAAAAAAAACATCTAAGGTATTGATGTGCCTTTCAAAATACATATAAAATTCTACGTCTCCATGACAACGTTTAGAGAAAACAGCCATAAAAATAAAAAAAAGACAAAAAGGGTAATGTAAAAATAATGAAGTCCGCCTTGTCCCTTGAGACACAAAGCCCGTTGTCCGTAAATAAAAATTCGACCGCAAGTGTAAGCACGGAACAATCGTCTCTTGTGTCTCTTCAAACTCATCCATCCAACCATCTTCTTTCATTAAGTCACTCTGTCTATCAGTCAGATACGCTTACACAATCTTTTTTTTCACTTTCCAACCCTGGGGGGCTAATTTTTGTTTGTTTGTTTCGAAACTCTAAGGGCCCACAAGAGAGGTAACTCCAGTCAACGATCACATACTCAACGAAAAACAATTTTCGCTTTGAAGTAATTACCTCTCTTGGAGCTTCTTTCTTTCTCGAAAATCCATTTTCAAGCCAGTGATTCTCAAACGGACGTATACATAAAAATGCACTCTGCTAGTGTCCTATGCACTATTTTGGGAACTGCATTGGTTGCTTTGGTTGAGGTCAAGGGTCAAATATTAGAACAAGCATTAAAGTAAAGTAAATTAAAGTTTCTTTTAAGACCTTGCGATCTATAGGGCAGATGATGAAAAGGTCATCTGAGCAGGTTGTCATGTGACCAGCACAACGACCAACCGCCTTTACTTTCCACAACTTAAGTCAGGTACCCATTAGAGTTGGGTGGACTCAGAGGCGTCCTAAAAATCCCGAACGTCAAAATCCTAGTCTTCACCGAGATTCGAACCCAGGACCCCAGGTTCAGAAGCCTATTTGTACCTAAATATTCTCCCTCACCTTTCTTTTTATACCCCTGTATACATGGATTGCTTGATTTCCGTGAGTTGGTTATGGCTGACCTCCTCGTATGACATTTCCATTTGTGTTCTATACTGACCAGCATATTTGACCTTAAGTAACTGACACACTTTATTTTTTACGTTGGGTTGAAGGTTTAAAGAGATCCCGCCCCCATGAGGATCATTTTCTTCTTCGGTATCTCTGAGGATTTTTCTTTACATAGTATTTAGCAGATTTTCGATAGTTTTG
>JADKLZ010005243.1:7664531-7682352 GCA_021533235.1 Biomphalaria straminea | reverse complement strand
TTCAACATAGAAGAATACAAGTTGTGACATCTAGAACTAATGAGTGTAACACATTTCCTCCCTTACATTTACGTAATTGTTTTAGAATAGGTGTTTTGTTATTAAAAAAGCGCTTGCATAATTAATTTTATAAATTAAACGGATTGCTTTTAGAAAACTAAAAGTAGCCGTTGCACCTAAACTTTTCAAGCCGCATTTAATGGTGAAATAATATTTTTCGTATCTCTTCTAGTTTTGGCGCCCTGAGTGTGACAGACGGACATTTTGCACAAACCTAACAGGGGCCGCTAAAACTAGAACAAGACTATAGATAACTTTCAATCTTCCGTGTTCATAAGCTCTCCACTAGCAGAGTGGTTACCATTATATCTTCAGAAGCCTAAGAAGGCTTGCACCATGATTTCAAATTCAGGCCTTTTAATAAAAAAATTCAATTAATTGCTTTTTATTGTTAGTCGTCATATATTACAAATTAAAGTACATGGCTGGTCGAACTAATTGATACATCTATGCTGGATATAAGGTTGTTGTTTTTTTTTTAAAGTATTTTAAAATATTTTTGGTTTTTAATTTATAGTCACTTATTGTATGCTTTGAACTGTGGTGACAATTGACAGCATTCAATTTTTCAACTCATCCCTTTCGACAATTTGAATAATTTTTATTACAGAAGTTGAAGATCATTATAATTTAAATTATAATTTTAAAAAAGCTGAATGAAATTAGCCTAAACTTTAAACAAGACTCAAGACTTATGTCTTAATCTCCTTTCACAGAATGAAATGAGTGCCTTGAAAGCTGACAATGACCGGTTACACAAAATGATGTCCACATCCCAGTCTTCCCGGACATTGAACATGTCCCATGGCTCAATGTCTCCACACCACTCTAGAACAAGTACAGATTCATTGGACCGGTCATTCAGCATGACTGATCACAGTAGTTTAGGTACAATTTTAAAACCTCAGTTTAGCATTGCTATTTCTCTGGACTCAATAGTCTAATTATTTACCAATGTAGATTTTGGAGTTCTTTGGTATTTAAGTCAAGGAAGAGAAATGGTATTTAAAAGATTAAATTAATATTCTTGTTGTACACTGTCTAATTATTGTTTCTGTAGCTTTCCTTAAATGATATGGTTTCCCTGGTTTCAAATTAAATGTGAGATTATTATGAACTTGTAAGAAACTTATAAGACAAAGAAATCAAATGCTTTAACTTTCATATACAATTATTTCAATCTTTAAATTCAATTTTTTGTATAAAGGTTTTTTAAAAAAATAAATATATATAGTTTGTTTGTTTTTTCCATTAAAAAAAAAAGTAATGGATTAATAAAAATATTATATTTGAAGATGCATATATGTCAGTGCTCTTTTTCAAATCTTCACACACAAAGAATAAAAAGGGTGGAAACTAATTTTGTTTTCTTCAAATTTCCAGATGAATTGGACTGTTTGATATTTAGCATTTTCAGCCTTTAACATTTTCTTTCTTGCCACATGCTTAAAATTGTATTTAAAACAAAACAGATTACAAATATTAAAATCTATTTGCATTGATTTTAACTTCTTCTAGATATTTTATTGGCTGAAACTGCAGCCAATGAAAGAGAGGGAAAACGTGTCACTATATCAGTGGTTTTAGGTTCAAATCCCGACCCCACTCGGACAGGCATAGATGTGAGTATTTAACATTTTTTCTTTCTGGCTGGTGCTAATAAATTTTCATAAATCCTTTTAAAAAAAAAATTCTTTTTGTTTGTATAGAAACCAGCAGAAATTTTGATTGGCGCTCTGTCAGTTAGTGGAAAAACCAAGTGGGACATGCTCGACAATGTGATAAGAAAAATGTTCAAGGTGAGCAATGACCTAGTTCAAGCTGACGCTATCTACTCTAACTCAAAACTGTCTGCCTCTGGGTTTTGTTACTTGAAGCCTACTATATAAGACATTTAAGGGGTTGCTTATTAAATGAAAGTACATCTTGAATCCCTATGAAATCATCCTGCTGTATGTTGCTTTTAATAATCTTTTTCTCTTCTAATTAACCATATCATTGATTTGATCCATTAAATTTTAATTTTATAAACTTTAATTTTCCATTTTATAAAACGAGCATATATTCTCCTAAAAATCCATACCTAAAGTAATGTTTTCTGATTACAAAGATGTTACTGAAGTTTTATCATAACAGGGTAGAATGTACAAATGTGAAAAAAAAACAATTCTGTCAGAACGTGGGAAATAATTAAGGAGATAAAAGAGTTAAAAGCATGTCTATGAAAGCTATTTGCCTTATCACAAAATGTCTGATATTTTACAAAAAAGAATTTTATCTTCACAAATATTTTTTGTATGTACTTTCTTGTTAATGTTCAGATCAATTACAAACAAGTTATAAGATAATAATTAAGAACAGATAAAATAGTATCCTGTTAGTGATTCTTTTTCTTGATCAATGATAGTTTAATGTGATAATAGGCTTCTGAAATCTTTGTAAACTAGATTATTTTAGGCTTTTTTCTTTGATCAATTTTTTTGTTAACAACCAGCTTCATATGACTGATTAACATTACTATTAACATGGAATGGAGTAAAAATAAATTATAAGCATCCAAAACAGATTCTGATGGCAAAAAAAAATTATCAACCTTTTTATATAGGCCTACACTTTTCAGAAAGTTTTGACATGACACAGACTGTTATAATTTGAATAAATTAGCTTAATATTATACAGTTATTTTACTATAATGTATGAAGTGTTTTTGTTTTTTCACCAGGAATATTTTTTACATGTTGCCCCAGTGACTAATCCCCAGGAATATGTTTTACATGTTGCCCCAGTGACTGACCCCCAGGAATATGTTTTACATGTTGCCCCAGGGATTGACCCCCAGGAATATGTTTTATGTGTTGACCCAGTGACTGACCTATATATTTCTCCATCCCCCCAGGAATATGTTTTACGTGTTGACCCAGTCACTAACCTAGGACTAAGTGCTGAAAGTGTCTACTCCTATGTGGTAGGAGAGGTAACTAGAACCAAAGATTCAGAGCTGCCTGAGTTGCTGCCCATTGGATACCTAGTAGGGGACACAACACAGATAGAGATATGTCTTAAAGGTAGGCTACTGCAATGTCTAAACCTAGTTTTAGAAATGGGCTTAACTTAACTCATTCCAAACAATCTGAAACAGAAATAAACAGAAATGTAATATATAACATTTCTAATAGTAACAGCAGTCAAAATCAATAGATTGCTGTCAGGTCATGCATGCTGGACCTTCATTTTTTGTTTAGATGGTCCTGGGTTCAAACCCTGCCAGTTGCCTTCCACCATCAGGCATCATCCTGTGGGAAATTTGGACTAGAATGTAGGCCCCTATTATGTTCAGAATCTGAAAAAACATGTAAAACATTTTACAACAAATAAACAAGAAAAAGCTTTTAAATGATGTAGGTTAATATTGAACATTAGGCTGTGTTTATTGTAATTTTTCTTTTTTTTTTTATAGTGTTTTAGTAAAATGCTCTAATAGATCTTTAATGAAGCATTTAATCAAAATACTGATCTATTGCACAGTTCTGTCATTAAATCTCTAACCATATGCAAACTGTCAACCCAGAAATACAATTTTCAGCTACAATGTCTATTAAGTTTTGACTTTTTTTTTCTCATTGAGGTGTTAATTAAACGAGAATAATGCCATTGATAAGTTATAATCAGATATTTTGGGTTTAATTATTGGCCTATCCTATTTTTGTCTTACTTAATCCTATTAACTCCCAGGGAAGTATTCTTATTTTTTTTTGTAGTAAAATATCTTTGTTCCCTCTTGAAATTCATTTGTGTGTGTGTTTAGTTCAAATTTAGTAAACAATTAAGATTAACTAAAAAAAAACAAGATTTAATAGTTAAATTAACTTGATTACGTTTTTTGTTTTGTTTTTCAATCTGTCAAACATTAGTAAACAATTATGATTAACTTAAAAAAAAAAAACAAGATTTAATAGTTAAATTAACGTAATTATATTTTTTATTTTGTTTTCCGATCTGTCTAATTTTTTTTTTCTGGTGATATCTGTATCTTTTTTTTTTTTTAATCTGTAGGCACAAAGCAGTCATGTGTGGACTCTCTAGCCTTTGAAACAATGATTCCTAAAACCATAATGCAGCGCTATGTCTCTCTGCTGTTGGAGCACCGAAGGATCATTCTGTGTGGACCAAGTGGAACAGGAAAGACATATCTGGCCCAGAAATTGGCAGAGCATGTTGTACTTAGGTAATGCACCCAGAGTCATTTCATTAGCTGCACACTACGAGAACAAGTTTCACCC
The DNA here is from genome assembly GCA_021533235.1 of Biomphalaria straminea. Taxonomy (NCBI): domain Eukaryota; kingdom Metazoa; phylum Mollusca; class Gastropoda; family Planorbidae; genus Biomphalaria; species Biomphalaria straminea. The sequence goes on along the minus strand of JADKLZ010005243.1, from coordinate 7,678,012 downwards.
TTTTTAAACTTATCTAAGTACTCATCCCAAATGTTGATTATAAAACAACCGTGGTCGCTTCATTATCTGCTTACTAAGAGAATAGGTTTCATTTTGTTTTCACTTATCTAAATGCTCACCATTTTATTTTATTATCAGCATTTACATTGAATGTAGCAGTTTTCATTCAATAAAATCTTTATCTAAATTTAGAACATAATTAACCTATCTACAACAGCTAAACTTTGTATTTTGGTTTTGCTCTAGTACCCTATGATTAAAAGAATAAGGGTCATTAAATTATTATTGACACTGAGAAAGTATTGGATGGTGGTAATAATAATAATTATTTTATGATTTTTTTTCTTTACTGTTTTTGTTACTTGGGATTTTCAGAAATTCCATGTAGCTAACATAAAATTAACTTTACTGTACTTTTACTGTATACACAACACTACCCCCATCTTTGTCACCACTAGGTTTGTAACAATATAATGTAATGTATAATTGGGGGAAGCATGGTCAAGAAGCTAAGTACCACTAGTTACCTATAAATGGGGCTCAAGGTTCGAAACCCAACTCGAGTTGTGTTTGCTGAGCGACTAGAAGCAGCACCGAAAAACCTTCTCCCAGATACCCCCTCCCCCCATTGGTCCACAAATGAGATTGGACCATAGCGCTTTGAGCATGATATAAGCATGAAAGTAGCACTATATAAAAGCCAATAATTTGTTTTCATTTTTAAAAATTATTTTTTTATCCTGTTTTACTTTTAGATCTGGTCGAGACTTGACAGCTGGCTCTGTAGCTACATTTAATGTGGACCACAAATCAGCTAAAGAACTGAGACAGTACCTGGCCAACATTGCTGACCAGTGCGAGAACACCAATGTGAATGCACTGCCCTCGGCTATAATACTAGACAATCTCCATCATGTCACATCCCTTGCTGATGTGTTCAATGGTTTCCTTAGTGTTAAGTATCAGAAATGGTGAGTCGAGACTAATGTTTGATTTTTCGTCTATCTCAGTTTTGATTTATAGAGATATATGTCATGTAGAGAACTCAAGTTCCAATCCTGATTTGATCTGATGAGAAACGAATAGAGTTGACATGACATTTGACCACAGCATTAGTTTTTAAATGTAAATTACCCCTTTCAGACCTTGCCATCTGTAGGATTGGGGTTATGTAAAGATCAAATGATTCTATGGCCAACTATTAATAAGGGTGTCATGTGGCTATAATTTTTATTTTAATTCTCATCTTTATCTATGATAAAAGAAGGTATTCACACATGAATGACTAAGCTTACCACACTTTCATAAACTATTGCTATGAGTTTTGTTAGTAACTAGAAACTCCATGTTCTACTCATTGATATTTTATTCTCTTATGTTTGATTTACGGTAATTAAATTTTGCATAAATATATTTTTTTTTGTTTTTTTTTTTTTTTGTCTTTAGTCCTTACATTATTGGCACCATGAGTCAGTCTTCTTGCTCAACAACTAACTTGCAACTTCATCACAACTTCAGGTTTGACAAGTTTTTGAATTATTAACTTTTTATGTACCGGTAGTTATGCAAAATTGTCAATTTTCATGTGTTAAATTTTTACACAATCTTGAGAAAAAAAGCTTTAGTGCAATGGAAATATTAATATAATTAAAAAATTTTAGACAAACATTTTTCCATATTTTGTTTAATTGTAGTATTATACATTTTAAAAATCAAAATCACCAAATTTACTTTGTCACATTAATGTAACAATAATTAAATATATATTATTAGTTTGAAATTTGCTATGTAGCATAAAAGTATATAAAAATTGTTGTTTTTTTTCTTACTGTTTAAAATTAGTCATTAGCAACTTTCACCCCCCCCCTTCTTTCCACCTAAGGCTTTGCAATTTAAGAAAAAGTTCATTTTCTTTCTCATAGATATTATGAGATTTTTTATGAGATTTTTTTTTCTTGAAATTACAACTCATTTAATATCTACTATTTATAGACATTTTCAAAAAAACAAAACATGAGTGGTCAAGAAATTATAATTCATTTAATATCTAGCCTACTATTTAGCCAATAGACATTTCCAAAAAAACATAGTATTAGTGGTAGGGACTTTTAATATCTAGCCTACTATTTATAGACATTTTCAAAAAACAAAACATGGGTGGTCAAGAAATTAGAATTCATTTAATATCTAGCCTACTATTTATAGACATTTTCAAAAAACAAAACATGAGTGGTCAAGAAATTACAACTCTTTTTTTTTTTTTAAATAAACATAGACATATTTTATTGTAGCGAAATCTTGAATATATGTACGTACGGAAAAGAATTTTTTTTCTTTTCTTTTTCCTTTCCCTTCTTTGACAATTTTTGATTGCTTCCCTTGGGAACCGGAAAACTACTTCCTTGTCACCAGGGTAACAAACATGTCTGATAGAGTCGTAGAAAGAAGAGGTTTTTGGGAAGGCAATAAGACCTCCAGAAATGATCCCTAAATGTGTGAAAAGGGAAAGGCAAGACAGTATCCGGTAGTGTATATAATACCATAATCTCAATAGGGAATAGGTTTTTTACTTTAAGTATGTACAAATGTTTGTTTCAAAATTTGGTCCTTACTACCCCACTATTGTTTAGCAATTTCTATATTTCAAATCACTTTGCTATCAAAATTAGTTTTGTAACAAGAAGCTAGGGACGAGGTACAAGAACAATGTCTTTTCAAAACATAATTACAAAATCATTAAAATTTTGGCATTATAATGCCATAATTGTCAATAAGTTAACAGACTTGGTAGTACTGAGCAGGAAGCACTGCCCGCAGTTCCAACTACACATGGACAATAAGCATGACGATATCTTTGCATAATTTTTGGGTTTATTTCTGATCTTTAATGTTAAGAATGTCGTTGGCGTTTGTTGTTTATGGGACGATTGATAGATCGAAACTCTTTCGTTAATTTGTATATTCTTGTAATCTCCCTTGGGGTGAAGCATTGGCGCTGTCTCTGAGTTTCTCCTTCATTTTTTAAAGTATGCAGTGGTGTGAGTTCATTGTTTATGAGACAATTGATGGATCGAAACTCTTTCGGTAATTTGTATATTCTTGTAATCTCTCTTGGGGCATAGCGCTGGTGTTGTCTGGGTTTCTCCTTCATTTCTCTTTCATTTTTTTTAAGTTAGTAGTGGTGTAAGTTCCTTCGAGCAACAGAATTTCTTGTCAGTGTTGTAAAAACTCTGATTTCCGATAACGGTGTGCTCCAGTTCATGAGTCTACTGATTGGGTTTGCACCATGGTTGTTTCATTAAGGAATGACAAAGTGAGAAATGTATTGGTCCAAAAGATCTCAATAAAGCAATCAGACGGGAAAATCACCCGATGAAAACTATTGAAGATGTGATCCCTAACATTTCAGGTTCGAAGATATTCTCAATTTTCGATGCCAAGTCCGGGCTTATGAAGATAAAGTTTGAAAGAGATTCTTTTTTTCGTACAACTTTTAACACCCCTCTGGAAGGGTATAGATGGTTAAGATTTCCTTTTGGAATCAAATCAGCTCCAGAAAATTTACCAAAGAATTATGAATGAAATTCTTCAAGGTATTGAAAGAGCATATGTCATCATGGACGACATTCTAGTTGCTGATAGAGATATTTGAGCATCATGATCACATTTTGAAACAAGACATGCTACGAGCAACGGAGTACCGTCTAAAGCTGAATTATGACAAGTGCAAGATAAGGCAAAGCAGGGTACCTTACATGGGTCATATCTTGCCAGAAAAAGGCTAGACCTAGATCCAGCAAAGATAAAGGCAATTATTGACATGCTACGAGTAACGGAGTACAATCCAAAGCCGAGATATGACAAGTGCAAGGCAAGTCAGAGCAGAATACCCTACATGGGTCATATCTGTCAGAGAAAGGTTAGAACCAGATCCAGCGAAGATAAAGGCAATGTAATGACATGCCGGCTACTCAAGACAAAGAGGGAATCAGAAGATTTCTAGGTTTGATTCAGTATCTTGTACATTTTATTCCGAATCTAAGTCAAGCTGATGCTCCAATACAAAAGCTTTCAAAAGATAAAGTACAATTGGATTAGTTTTTTTATGAGATAATGGAAAAAATATATTCTGTTACAATGAACCATACAGTAGTGAAATTCCCTTCAATTTACATTGAAACTTTCTGTCATTAAATGAGTTTTTATGTTGTCAAGAGAGATTATTAACCCCTAAACTTTCAAAAAAAAAATTAAAAATATTTTGTTGCCATAAACTTTTTTTTTTTCTGTAAACATCTCTAGCAATATCACATATTTTTTTTTAAAGAACATACAGAGATAGTATAATTCATTGCTGGTAGTCATTGAACATTGAAGTAAAAAAAATGTTTTGAAAATTAATCTTTGCATAAAAAATATCAGGCAATAGAGAAATTAATGTATGCTATATCATTGAACTTCATATACACCTATACTATTTATAAATACAGTGATTTATCATCATTATATTTAGTTTTACTAATGTTGCTGCTAGGCCAAATGGCATATAAGACTATTACCATCTCTTTACAAAAAAAACAACAAAAAATTCAAGGCTAAAAGTAAATTAAAGCATGCAAAGACTATCATAGATGCTTGCCATTGCCTCTAAATTGGCTTTAAATTACAATACTAAACCATATAACTATATCATATCAATACCTGAAAATATAAAATAATGTTTTGAAGTTTAGAAATTACAAATTTATATTTGAAAATTTAATGTAAATAATGTTTAAGCTAATCCTAGACACTAGCTGAGGCTTTGAATTTAAGACTCCTAATGAGTCATAATTAAAAAAAATTAAATTAAAATTAATTATTTGTTGTTAAACATTATCTTATTTATCTTTTTTGTTTTTAGGTTTGTCTTGTGTGCCAACCACATGGAGGTCAAAGGTTTCCTTGGCAGATTCCTGCGGCGAAAGCTGGTAGAGGCTGAGATCAGAACAGGAGTCAGAAACAATGACCTCAACAGGGTCATGGATTGGATCCCTAAAGTATGGGCACATCTTAACAAAGCCCTGGAGTCTCACAGTTCAGCAGATGTTACTATAGGTCAGTGAGATTGTTCTATATTTGGAAATAGTTCACTGTTATTATGCTTTAGACTAAATAAAGTAAGCATGCAGTAGTATTTATGGAAACTTAAAATTGCAGTTAAGACATATTTCCAGTAAAAAAAGGTAAAGTGTCCCCTTCAGACTTGCAATCTATGGAGCAGATGATGTTAAGGTCATCTGTTTCTTTGTCCAATGGTTAACGAGCAGGATATTATGTGGCCAGCACAATGACTAAAGAGTTGATTCTATGACTATTTGAACTCTAGGCATATGAAAGCTTTCTCCATCTGACTGTAAATTTCTGTCTGAAAAAGATCCAAGTTGATGTAAATATATGCTTAATTACTGTGCACTTATATCCTAAGGTGCTTGAATAAGAAGTGAGGCCAATGACTGAGCACATCATGGAAACTTACCCATAATCCTTCTCTGTACCACAATAGCTGTACCACAATAAAAAGTCTTTTTGAGGAACATTGTGTTGATAATGGAATGTTTGTTGGGGCTTTCTTCCATCCTCATCAGTGCAACTTGTCCTTAAGGACCCTACCAGGGGTTCTTTTTTTTGCTTCCCTATTGCCCTAATTGTCTTTTCTAAAGATAGTTTCCACCCAATCGCCATGGTGAGGATGAGAAGCATTGGTCGCAACAATTTGTTGTTACTTATTGGCTTTTAGTTTTCATATTCTTATAACTGGTGGTGGTGGTGATGCAGTTATGGGTAATTGTGTATGTAATCAGCTAACACAGATAACACAGGCCAGTGCTAAGTGCGTGGTCAACCATGATGAGTGATAACATGCGACATTTAAAAAAACTGCTGTGATTTCAACACTACTTATTTGCGCAGGATATGGTCATGTGATTATTTAGAAGGAACTGGCTCATATCCCAAGTCACTTGAATAAGAAGTGAGGCCGCCAAAGACTGAGTACATCAGGGAAACCTCATATTTCTTCTCTTCTCATTCAGAAGGAACTGGAGATGTTCTTTTGCTTTAGAGAAGGCTTTTAAGAACCCTACATAAAGAGCGAAGGTATGAGAATCAAAAGGATTCATGATTTAGATTCATTTGGTTACTCTCAGTCCAGCGTGAAGTCACAGTACAGTCCAATTTGAGTCCAGGAGAAGACAGAAGCCATTAGAGTTTGGTACAGCAGTACAAAATACAACAGTATGGTTATACACTGTGAAGAATTTGTAGTCTGTGTATTGTGTTGCTAAATGCACAATGTTAGCTGTGAATTTATTAGACATTAAAAGCATTAGGTTATTTGGAGCACTGGTTATCAAGATCTTTGAGTTGGTTGTGTCATTGTTGTGCTGTGTTTGCAGAGAGCCTAATAGAGAGATATATGTATATATGTGAAGAAAAATTTACTAGCAAGTTTCATTTTCAAGCTTATAATAAACATTAAAATTCAATTTTATTTTATTCTTTTTAATAATAGTGATTAAACAGTTAGACTTAATAATCACTTTCCTTAGGCACTTGTGTTCTATGATGAGATAATTATTTTCTAGGTCCAAGATTGTTTATGTCATGCCCTATGGATATTGGAGGTTCTCAAGTTTGGTTTACTGACCTCTGGAACTACACATTAGTAGAAACAGTTAGAGAGGGACTACAGGTACTGGTGTTTACATTTTATATATTTATCTTACAGTTTAAAAACCTAGTTTGTATGAAGAAAGAAAAAGTTTATTTTTTTAATAATTGTATCACCTCATCTCTGTGGTCCAATCTGGTGCATAGGCCACCAACCATCCAAGTATCTCAGTTTTGTGGAGTCTGTCCATCCTCATGATTGTCCCATCTGCTTTCAAATAGCTGTGCTTGTGTTTTTGGGCCATCCCCTCTTTCCTCTAGTTTTCCAGATAAATTGGGTTAACAGTATGTTTTCCATTATATTTTTTAAAAAAAAAACATCATCAAAAGTCTACTCTTTCTGAGGTTAACATGTCCAATAAAAAAATTTTTACTTAAGTATTATAATTGTCTTGGAATGCAAGTTTTGCAATAAGACCACAATTTCATAATGATTATTTAGATGGATGTGGAATGTTGTAATGAGCTTGTCATCTCATATTGATAGGTATATGGATGTCGAAGTGCTTGGGAGGACCCCACTGATTGGGTGTTGGAAACGTACCCATGGCCCAACAGGGGATCAGGAAACAGCCTAATGCACATCCGGGCAGATGACCTAGGATATGAACAGCAGACTCCTCTATCGCCAACTTTGACAGGAAAATTGAAATCTCCTTTGAGTGATGGCAAAGATGGAGACCCATTGGTAATTTTTTTTTTACTCACAATTGTATCATAAATTTTGTACAAATGTAGAAATATATATTTTTTATAACCTCTTGGCTATAATAATGGTTTGTTTTTTTTTTCTGCCACAAATTTTTTTATAATCGGCCAAGTCATTGAGCATTTGACTGCTAAAATGTTCCCAGACTTAGCCAAATGTATCAAAAGTCATAATTTGAGGATCTATGTCTTTATAGTCTTTGTCTTTATATTGGACACTTTGGGAATCATAAAATATACATTGAATAAATCGTATTATCACTGCAACAATAGAACTTTTTTTTTAATGATTTAAATTGGAAAGTTTATTAATTCTGGATCAAACTAAATTCCAAATGAGAACTTCGATTTTTGAACAATCATTAACAATTCATATGTATCTTTAAAAAAAATCAAATATTAATATATATATTGTTTATTTTGCAGGTAAATATGTTAATGAGGCTACAGGAGGCAGCTGGGACATATAATGCCAACAACAGCAGCAGCCTTAATCCTCACAGTAATAATGACAGTGACAGTGCTGACAGCCACAACAGCATGCAGGATTTTTCCTCTAGCTCAGGTGTTGAATCAAGGCTTTGAACTTGTTCGCATCATCACTTCACCACTGGCATGGACTTTCACTGTAGAGGACAGAAAAGAAGAAGCTGTTAATTTGTTTTTTCTTGTTACTATGTAGTAGCTTATTACTGCATTCAATTCAAATCAATTTGATTACTTTTGACAGAATTTGTATGTAATAACAAGATAAGTAATGCATTCAATTCAAATCAATCTGATTACTTTTGACATAATTTGTATGTAATAACAAGATAAGTAAATAGCAAGAGTAATTTTTTTTTCATGTAATCTCTTGTCTAAGTTTAGTTTTAAAACAATAATCTTGTAGGTTTCAAAATACGTTATTATAGATGGAGGTTTTAAAATGGGAATAAAAATCTAAGTATTACCAAGGATTAGGCTTCTAAAATAGTCGACAGAACTTCACTGGATTATTCAGTTGTTGTGATATTTAAAAAAAGGACTACTAGATATTTTAAAGTCAGGAGTTACTTAGTTTGTTTTAGTCTAGTATCTATTTTAAGTTGAAGATTTTTTTTCTTATAAATTAATATACTTTTGGTGTTAGATGTAACTAAAATTGAATCTGCTTTTTTTTTAGTTATCTTTTGCTTAAAATTATGAGCATTTTTATAAATATGGCGTGAATTTATTTATTAACTATTTGATGACTCAGTTACTTTATTTTACATTTCACATATAATAGTTGTTTATTTTAAAGCATCTTAATTTTTTATCCCATACAATCTCAAAAACAAAAAAAAAAAAAAAAGAAATTTTTTGTTTTTTTTTAATCCAGAACTTTCATTTAGTACGAATTTTTATTTTTTCTTCAAAGTCAATATTAATATTAAAATTCAACTTTATTATAAACTTGTAGTCATCACCGTAACTAAGCATATGTTGACTAATTTGTTTTAAAATATTAGAATGAATGAAATAGAGGTTTATAGGTTTTGTCTCCACCAGACCATGGGTTTAGGACTATCATCATCATAATCCAGCATAATACCTCGTTCGTCACTGTTCTGTGAGAGGTCTGACCATGGATGTAATATTCTTCATTTCTGAATTTGAAATTTAGAGAAAAAAAAAAGCTGTCAACAGATATTGTAATTAGTTATGTATCAGCATAAAATAAGGAGAAAAAAAACAACAGTTGCCTCTTTGCATTAGAAGTTTTCATGCTTGATACAAATGATGTCAGAGCTCATTTTGTTCAAGACTTCACAGGGTAGTTTATACAAACTCTATTAACCACTCTTAAAGGTTTTAACTTCTTAACAGTTTCTTCTGAAAGTACCATTCTTTTCTGGCAGCGTTATTTTTTTAGCAAATAATATTAAGCTTTGTTGAGTTGAGAATTAAATAATGTTGTATTTTTTACAAATAGAGATAATAATAGGCAATGCAAGACACTTTTTTCATTCTAGTGAAAAACTTATCTTCTTTTTTCAAGATTTACAAATTACATACTGTTGTACTGTATGTACATAGATCTATATATAAAACATTGAGATCTATCTGTTGTGTTTCTCATCTTGTGATGTGCCAAAGTTGACAATATTCTCAATATATTTATATCTGTTGTGTCTTGGATTGAATATAATGATACTAATTACAATCATTTTGTTAGTAAAAATAAAATGTAAAATGAAACATCAAATGTTATTTGTTCTGCTTGGAAATTGATTATCTTTTTGTTGTTTTATTTTGTTCCATAAAGTAAATTCTACTTTTAAAACATTGTTAAACAACTTCCTTGCCCTCCCCTTTCCCGCCGTATTTTCTAAAGCTTTGTTTAAACAGAAATTAACTTTTAATAAATATTTCAATTTAAATTATATTAATGTCTGTTTTCTATTTCATTTGATTACATGAACTATTTAAGCCATATCTGTGGTTGGTTCCTAGACCTAGGGTCAAAGTGCAATCTCATTGATTTTTGTTTGTATTATAAGAGTTTTGAATTATTTATTAATGTACCAATTTTTTAATTATTTTTTTTTGTGTTTATCAAATAATGTGTTCAAATAAGAAGGAACAAGTTGATGTCTTGTATAATAGCTTGAAGGCTTCCATTCATTCTTGGAATGCATTTTATTAAATATAGAATAACTTTTTTTTTCCTGTCATTACTTCTAGTAATAAATAACATTCATAAATGTATGTATTCATTTGATAATAATTGTTGTAAGTCATTGGCAGTTATTCATGTTTTATCATCTTTTTTCTGACATAACTTTCAACAACAATAACCTGCATGTGCAGGGAATAGATAGAGAAACATTTATCAGTTCATACTTAGTGGTGCTGCTCCCAAAATATTTAACACATGTATTGCTTATGAATTAGGTCAAAAAAGAGCTGAAAAAAAATGGAAAAGTAAAATATTCAACAATATGTCATTAATAACATAAGAAATGACATGCATATTTATATTGCTTCACTCATTTCATTATCACCATTGTAAGCAATAGCAAAGTTGAACATATATGCCTTTAAAAACCTTCATTTGTTCATTTGTTTCTCAAGCAAAATCTACATAATAAATTGCAATATTCTTATAGAATAGAACATTTATTTGATTTTACAAACTCTATTCATTTTTTATTATTAAAGGAGATAACTATAAATATCATTTCTTAATATAAATTTCATTATTAAATTGTACAAAACTTAAACTGTTTATATTTTTTTAAACTGCATTTTGTTATGTTGTCATATTATTCGTGTGTCTACTTGTGTTCTATGTTGTTATTGCTGTAAATAATTTTAACTGCCTTCAGCCTTAAGTTGTATTTTTTTGTGTACTTTTTATTTCATTTTTTTTAAATTCTGTGTGAATTGTGTGTGTTTGCATTGGTATGATTTCTGACTTTTTAAATTTGCCTTTTTTTTTCACAAAATTCTTATTTTATACAGACTTTGAATGCAAACTATCATAAAATAATACTCACAATTAGTTAAATCTATTTTGCTATAACAATGAGCATTCATATCACCATTTAATAACTTATTTTAAATATGGTAGTTTTATTATCATTTTTATATATTTACAAATAAATAGCCACATTATGATAATTTTCATCCCATTAAAAATCCATTTTGTTATAATTAATTTCTTAACATAATATACAATGTTCTATCCTAATGAATGTAGTTGACTGTTCTAGATAATTTTATAGGCTAGTTTTGAACATTGGTGATATTAGGCGTTCGTATGTAGTCCGTATGTAGCCCCATGGTGTAGATTACTCTGTGCAGCTAATAAATCTCATTGGTCTAAGTGATTACTTCATGTTGACCCACTGGTGGCATTTAAATACATTTTGAACTGCTGAAACTGTCTCTAGTTAGTGGTGAACAGACTTACCAAGCATTTCACATGCTCATATTTTTATTTCTATCATCAATGCTGCTGAGCTGTGAGGATATTGTGCAGCTGACATTCACCTCTATATCAGAGTTTCATAGAATAACATTTCTTCCAACTTCAGTGTCATTTAATCTATTTTACATCTACTAACAATATGAGTTTTACTTTTTTTTTTAATATAGTAAGATTGAAAAAAAGTTATACATATTTAAACATAATTTTATTCATTTATCCCTTTTTATTTTTGGATTTAAAGAGAAAGATTATAAGATCTATTTCTAGCATACTGTTATTAGTTAGCCAGCTTTGGCTACCTGGTTATGCAGTAAGGACTCTGGACTGTTGTCTCAGTGATCCTGGGTTTAAAACCTGCCCATCACTATCCCCTTTCATCCATACAAAGTTGGACTAGGATGTAATAATCTTTAACTCTTAAGAAACATCTGAAAGATGAAAAATAAAAAGTATGTTAGAAATTAGACTAGAATATAAATTAGCATTAGTTTATTCCCATGGTTAGGATATCAGTAACAAAAAAAAAGCATTTTTACATAATTTTTTAAAATAAAAAAAATAGTCATGATTCTTTGACATAAAATTGTTTACAGCTGAACTTAACAACTTCATTAGAAATTATGATTTCCTAAAAGAAACTACTCAAGTATTCAAACATGAAATTTTTTGTTTAATTTTATTCATCCTTAAATCACTCAGACAACATGTCCATTTAACTATTAAATTCATACTGTATTGAGATGTCTCTATACCCTTAGCTTTTATATACATGTACCCCTTAGCTCCCCAGGTTAAGGGATACTTCTTTATTACAACTTTTGCTTTCGATGTGAGCCTTCTTGGTTGAGGAAAAAGCTTTGGTGTTTTGACCTTTTCATTTTAAAGTATATAGTCCATAGGCTATATATGTCAGTGGTGTAGGCCTGTGCCAATCGTTAATGCTCCAAATATAGTATACTTACAATGATTGCTTTTCTGGCAGAATGATAATGCTGATTTGGTATTTTCTTGTAATGTATATACCAGTACTCTTTAGGTGGTAGTAAAGATAGAATATGTAATTAGTCATTTGTTGAAAAATAGTGGTTCAGTTTTTTAATCAAATTGTAGTTGATTCAATATTTTTTATTTATGTTTATTTATCATACCAAATAAAGTTGAGAATTATTTCTAATTGACATATGTAAATTATCCTCTTTCAGACCTTACAAGCTATGGGGCAATTGACATAAAGGTCATTTGTTTCTTTGGCCAACAGTTAACAAGCAGGGTGTCATATGGCCTGCACAATGACCACACACCTATACTTTCCTAAGTCAGGCACCCATTAGAGTTTGGTGGACTAACGGATGTCCTTAAATTTCCAGTTTTCACTGAGATTTGAACCTAGTCGTCTTAGCCACTACCCCCTCCCAATTAGCATATGGCAAACTGTTTCTCATTTCAAGAAACGTGCTTTCCTAACAGAAAGGTCATGCAATGCCAAGTTAAAGCTGCAATCAATGAAGAGCTCAATCTGTAAAAGCTAAATGGGGTAGAGCTCTAGCTCACCTACATTGTAGTATTCTAGAGGTTTATTAGAATCACAAGCCTAAAAATAATTGTGTAACTAGCCAAAAAATAGTTGTGCATAATCTGCTAGTTTGTTTACTCAAGAAGAGATGCAAAATGTTGGGTATTTAAAACATTTTTTTGTGTGTTTGTTTTGTTCTGTCTATGTTTTAAATAGTTAGGGATAAATGTAGAGGTGTTTCTAATAACAAAATTAGTTCTAGATCTAGAAATCATTTATAATAGTTTGAATAAGCCAGTGCTGGGTTTATCAGCTGTATACCTTTAGGGCCCCCACACATCAAAAAATATTCCAGAGTAATATTTACATCAGATAATAACAAGAAAGTAACTAGAGGGAATATTTATAATGTAATAATATGCATCTCAAATATTTAGGTCGTTATTAATTCTAAATCTGGACCTGTCTGTAAAATAACCATGATGCCTACTTTACAATAATAAATTGGTCTTAATGACATACAAATCATAACTATCTTCAATCTTGTAAAAAAGCTTTTTGTTTTAAAAGTTTTACAAAACAGCTTTTTGT
>JADKLZ010005243.1:7636835-7649531 GCA_021533235.1 Biomphalaria straminea | reverse complement strand
TGTAACATAATAGTATTATATGTACATTTGCACACTAGCGCGTCAGTGCAGCACCGCTGGTGTTTACGTAATAAATGGAGTTCCTAATATGTCTTCCCCATAGACATAAATAAGTATAGACTGGCCAATAAGATATTTTTATGAAGGGAACATTTGTGATTTGCAAATTAGTGTACTATACTATACAGCATGAGCAGTATAAAAGTTAAGTATTCATGTCTATTTCAGACATAACCTATATAAGTATTGCAATATTTTCACTATTGTGTTTTTGTTTATCTCTTAGCGTGACTGTAATGTCAATTAATCATAACTAGTTGACCGGCGGCATAGCATATGCCGCTATTTACCAGGGCAGGCGACCGCAGTGGGGCCCGCATTTCATAGGACACGCAATTTTATAGAACCCGCTCTAATTTAAAGGGTAAAAATTATTAAATTAAGCCATTTTATTACTTACAACAGATTCCCCGCGCCATCCTGTCGATTTAACATATCTATAATTATTTGTCTGTTAAGCTATTGCTTTAAAATAAATCAAACACATTTTTAACAAAATATAGTCATTTATAACGACCGCAGTGGGGCCCGCATTTCATAGGACCCGCAATTGTATAGGACCCGCTCTAATTTAAAGTGTAAAAAATTATTAAATTAAACCATTTTATTACTTACAACAGATTCCCCGCGCCATCCTGTCGATTTAACATCCCTATAATTATTTGTCTGTTAAGCTATTGCTTTAAAAGAAATCAAACACATTTTTAACATTTTAAAATATAGTCATTTTGTCTCTCTAACCTTGCTAATGCTTTTTTTTTTCCACCACAATTGTTCACAAATACTCGTATTAAAGGTCTTTTGCAAGTCAATGGATTTTTTTTTTTCTAAAGAATTATAGAGTATTTGCGCTCCAGAAAACTTTCTCTTTGACTATTAAATACATAAATAATTCGAGTTTTAAATATGGTTCTAATTTTTCGCATTATAAAATAAGTAAAGCCAATGCGTTAGAAAAATGATTAATGGAGCTAAAAATAGATTACTTGTTGTTGTTGCATGTTGCCCGTCTGACCTAATTCTTTGTGAAATATAATATAGATAATGTTTATTTTTTGTTCTGAAACTGTTTTTTTTTTAACTCTTTGACACCGTAATTATTTTCCACGTTTGGTCGGAATTTATAGCTTTATATCTGGATAGAATCAACGATGGGAGCGTCGTTGCGACGTCAAAGAGTTAATTTTAGCTTATTTGGACATTCTGCTGAAAAATCCCTATCTTCACTAATTCAAAGTTAAGGACTGAATCCTTTACTTCTTTTTCCAGTGTATATTTATTTATGCTATCTATGCCATTTTGTGAATGAAAATAGTGCGGATTTGGATACACCATTTTTCTTTCACACCATGCTGCGTAAATAAGGAGGAAGTGTAGTTTTGTTTGATCTTTAAGACTAAAGATCGTACAAATTGTCAGATTTCGGAAATCCGAATACAATGGATATACATTTTTTCAAGTTACATAAAGTTACTTCCTTTTTCCAGTCTATATATGTCTATGGTCTTCCCTCTTAAACACTAGTTTGTTATTTGTGTACTACAAATATTCTACATGGTGTCAGAAGAAAACTTAAAAAGCTGTCCAGACAATGGTTTTTATTAATCTAATAATGGCTTCTTTTTATTTTGAGCAACCAATCTTGAATTGGAATGCTAAAGATCTGTATCAAGAGTTTTTAAGATTCCAACAGCAGGTGAGCTTTTGTTTCAAAGGACCGTTAGCTGGTGCCGATAGTAAACAAAAAGCCGGATGGCTGGGAATGTGGATAGGTCAACAAGGCCGTGAAGTTTACAAAACTCTAAATATTACAGATAGTGAAGAGGGAGATCCGCAATTGCTATTAAAGAAAATAGAAGACTACATAAGGCCAAGACAAAATAAAAGAGTTTCTAGATTTAGAGCACATCAGAGAAAGCAGTTAGAAGGAGAAAGTTTTGATAACTTTGTTAAAGATCTAAAGCTTCTCATTATGGACTGTGAGTATGACAACCCAGATGATATGCTTATTGATTTGATCATTAGTGGGGCCATACACGAAAAGGTACAATTAAGACTACTTGATTAGGGACAGAAGTTGACCCTTAGCAAGGCTATAGAAATAGGACAACAATATGAGATGTCGCAAAGCCAAGTGAAAATGTTTAGGGGCCAAGAAGTTCTAGCAATCAAGAGACAGTCACACAATGTACTCAAGCAAAAGTCTAAAGACAACTCAGAAAGGCTATGTAGTAAATGCAAGAAGAAAAACCACTGGTATCTAATGTGCAGAAAAAGACGCAACGTTAATCTAGTAGAAGATGAAGATGACAGCCACAGTGATGAAAATATTGTACCTATTAGCACTGCAAGTAGCCAGTCTAAGAAGGGTAAAGTTGAGAACATCAATGTCATTGAAGACAAGTGGACTGTAAAACTGGTCGTACATGGAAAGACATTGGTTTTCCGAATCGACACTGGAGCAAGATGTAACATTCTTGTCAAGTCAGAGTTTGAAAAGCTCAAAGACAAAGTAAAACTTGGTTATTCAGCAAAGTCACTCAAGTCTTACACTTATCATGTTATTAAGACTTTAGGAGCAGTGGTGCTACCTTTGAAGAATAATACCCGAGAGATGAAAACAAGGTTTGAAGTAGTAGACATTTGCCAAGAGAACATTTTGAGTGGTGACACTGCAGAATGCTTAGGACTACTACAACGAACTATTACACAGACATGTGAATCTACAGATGATTCAGTACATATGATCTCTGTAAGTGATTCGAAAGACAGTGAAATTCAAGAATGTACAAGCAAGGAACTTTCAATGCTTCGGGAAGTAATAATGACTGGTTGGCCAGACACAAGAAGCGAGACTCCAATTGAAGTCAGGCCATAATGGGATTCAAGAGACCAGTTATCAACTTCAGATGGTACAAAGGTTTGAGAATTGTCATGCCACCAAGCTTACGTAAATACATGCTGAATCAGATTCACAAGACTCACTTAGGAATAGTGAAGTCTAAGCAGCGAGCCAGAGAAGTCATGTTTTGGCAAGGCATGAATGCAGACATTGAAGTGACAGTTAGGGATTGTAGCAGGTGTGCTGAACATCAGAATCAAAATGTGTCAGAACGCTAATGCCTACCAAGACACCAGACCTTCCATATAGCATGGTTGGATGTGATCTATTTAACTTTGAGGGGAAAAAGTATGTGCTTCTAGTTGACTACTTCTCAAAGTTTATTGATGTCAAAGAACTGTCACAGGAAACTACATCAGATGTCATCGAAGCAATGAAGAGTGTATTCGCATGCCATGTTTTTTTTATTGGTGAATGAGTTCCATTTATGTAGCCTATACCGCGCTATACCTATATTTGGGAAACAATTACTAGCTAATTGGTCACACATTGACTGTCATGCAGTGCGCATCTTAAAGAATGCAGCATTAGATATTGTTTTTGCGCTTTATTTTGTTGGCGTAAATAGTTTTCTCTTTGTTCCTTGTGCTAGAGGACACATGAATGAGACAGAACTTCTTGGTCTATTAAATTTATCTTGCATTTGGGGCAGCAGTTCTCTATTCTTCCAGCTCGGCGACCCCTTTTTTAAATCTGTTATATTTTTTTCTCTGATTTAATGTTGGCTGTAGACCAGCTTGAATAAAATTAACTAGTTTTTTTTTTATTTCCTAAAGTAAAGAACTTTTACAAGCTCACTTTCTTCGTTATTCAATGCACTTGATTTATATGAGAGAGTTATGATGGTACATTTGTTACTTCATAGCTCGGTATACTTGTTTTATCTAGATCTAGATTTTATAGATATACCTCTAGACCAGTGGTTCCCAAACTTTTTTTCTGTGGACCCCTTGACATGTTTTCTGGTTTTCCGTGGACCCCCTGTTTAAGTTATATTGAATTTTTGAAAATTCATCAATTTCAAATTACACATTTTGTTTAAATATTTTCCAACCAGTGACATGGGGAGTGAAAAAGTAATTTAAAACTACATTTTAGGTTAAATTCATTTTTTTTTCACAATAAATGTATTAACAAAATTGAAATTAAAACTCATTATGTAACAGCTAATATGTATCGTTTACTATCACTAAACACATTGGAAACTTTTTGTTTTTAAAGGTTTGCATGCTCGTCTTCCATTGCTATGGAGATTATTTTTCATATTCAGATTTGTTGTTTTAGTAAAAGGTTTCACAAAGACTTGTTTTTCATGGATTTCTTGAGACATAATAATTTGGATAAAAAAAGAATACATCATTACCAGACAAGATTGACTCGGCCAGCTGTATAGAGAGATAGATTATATTGTTTGCAGAAATATGTTGCTTGCAAAGATTTACATTAGAAGAAAGAAATATTTAGCTATATTCCAACAGAGCTCAAGAATTTAGTGAACTATTCTACAAAACCATTGCCCTAACAGAGTTTTCATGGATTGTTCTCAGAAAGCCACCACAAACGAAGGGGCTGGAATACTTATTTAATGGCCCAATGGAGAAAAAATAATTTAAAAATCAAGATCATTATAACTAATGAGCTCTATGACAACCACAGAGAAGAAATAGGAGCACTGCATCATAAAAAATGGCATATTAACACTCTCTTGTTTGACAAGGAAGTAATGAAGTTCAATTTCAAATACTTAGCGCTGTGCAGTCTGCATTTCTTTTTGTTAAAGTTATAACTAGACAAAACTACACTATGCAAATATAGTTAGCCTATTAAATTAAATAAAACAATTTTTCACACATACATCATGCACTCCTTGAAGATATTCCTGGAATCAAGATATACTACTGCACCATTTGTTGCTACTGATATAATAGTTACAGGGTTTGCTTTTTCTTTGAACGATTGTTTCAAAACATCAAATGTGTTCGACTTTATTGTCAATTATCAGTTTTCACAAAACGAAATTTTGTCGTGAATTTCTTTATCCATAAATAAACGAACATGTGCCCAAAAAATGCTTCATGACAGGCACAACTCGGTTCATATATAGACCTTTGAACTATTTGTTGCTTAGAAGAATTCTTAGCAAATATCAGATGCAAGTTTGTGTACAAAATAGTTTTAAAAACTTCAGCGGCTGGCTAAATCATTCATTTTTTTTTCGCCAATTGTATGTCATTTTTATAATTTTGCAAGAGTTTTAAGACACAGCAAACCATTATAGTTTCCTTAAAATTTGAAAACAAATATTTTGTCAATTGTAGATCTTTTCTCAACTTAATCATGGAGTGTTCAATAGTTTTTCAAATCTTATCAGGGTGGCTTTGTCTCCAACGATCCTCCAGATAAGGTGGTTTCATGGTGTCATTACATAAAATGTTGATAAGTAAAAGACACATAGGCAATATAAGTTCGACCATAAAGAAGAAAAATTTTTGAAAATTAACACCACCGTCTATTTTATATTTAGATTCAGCCATGTTAAATATTAATTATCTCTAGACCAAATTGAGCTATTTTAATGAGGTATTAAAATTCAAAATTTTCATTCCAGTAGTGTTTCGAATATTTAATGGCCTAGCTAAAGTATAAATAATGTATATTTGTATGATATAATAGGTGATTCCATTAATGTGAGATTTATATTAAACTCAATTCCTTCTTAAATGAGATCCACGCCCATTTGGATATCATGGACCCCCAATTCTTTTTTTCGATTTCGTGGACCCCCTGGAAGTCCTCGTGGACCTCTGGGGGTCCACGGGGACCACTTTAGGAATCACTGCTCTAGACTCTACATTTAGATAATTATTGTAATTTATTTTCATTTCACTGTGATTTCTTTTTAATCATTTTGACAAGAATTCCCTTCTTCTTGTACATTTTTATGAACAATGACAGTGACATAAATATTTCTACATTCAAATTATTTTTTTAATTAACTAGTTTATTGTAATACTGTAATGTAAACAATAATATGGGCGTTACTCAAGACCAGTAAGTCTGGCTGGCGGGCATAGCGCTAGTTCAGACGGAGAAATTAACATCTCTGGGTGAAATGGTTGACGGCAGAAATGAAAGTTTTCATAGGTTTAAAAATTTGATAATGCTCCCTAAAGAGAATCGTTGAGATAGTGCCGGATCTACTTATAGGCATTATACACTATAGCTTAGGGCCCACATTTGCTAGTGGGCACCCACTAGGGATAGTTGCAATCGACTTGAAGAAAGAGAAAAGAAAAATGGCGTAATTTTGATTAAAGGGGGCCCCAGTGGCGTAGCTAGCCATGTGTGGGTGGTGCGGGCCGCACGGGGCATCAAGTGGTGAGAGGCCTCATACTAAAGATAAATTTACTCATTAAAAACACATTCTAGTATGTATTTAGTTTCAGACATTAAAAAAACATTGAGCTTTGATATCAATATTTTTTGTCAAATTGTCTTTATTTACGTTGTTGTTTTCATTACTAATTAGTTCATGTAATACTGCCCTGTGATTGTGAACATCATTATGGGCGATGCTCAAAGACAGAAAAGACGAATGGAGCGCATAGTGCCAGCTTAGACGGAGAGATTGTCTTCTCAAATTGGAATGGTTGACGGTATGGATCAAAAGGTACATAAAGGGCAAATATCTAAAAATAAAACTTGAAAAGAATCTTGAACGTAGCAGAATCTGTCAATCAACGGTCATCGCTAACGAGAAAAAAAAAGAATCGCCAAGAAAAAATCTTGGTAATTTCTAACATTCTAAAAGATTGTGAAACTGCTAGGTACAATCTACTCCAGAGAGAACATGTTCTCCGAACCAAGGTAGATCCAGACCGAATAAAAACGAACTTATTGTAATTTTGGGTGATTACGGGGCAAATATTTCTGGATTATTTAGACAGTAAACCTGGCATCTCGAAACTGGATCAATTATCTCGAATGTTAAGTTTATGTTAAGGATAATGAAGGGTACAAATTATTTAGTCTTTCGATGACATCATCTCAATTTTTTTAAAATTTTGTCTGCTTAGACTGATCTCTGAGTTTGGAAAGATTTCTCACTTCTGAAACTAATATCAATTCAGTATCATTTTTTGGTACACAGGACGGTGTTTATACATCTTTTGATCGACTTCATCCGCGCCAAAACTGGAACTAGCCTTAAGCGATTGGTTAAAACCATCTGGCGCGCCAGAAGAGAAGCCGTCAATGTTTATTTTTTTTTTAATTTTAGAAACTATGGAGACATTAATTAGTACAGATGAAAACTCTTCTACTAAATCTGAAGCAGGCGGGTTATTAGTTTCTATGCTGTCAATATTTTCTCACCTACTTTGGGTTATTTGGCCCATGTATTAACTGATGTTTAAAGGATTGTCGAATCATGACAGCACACTGAAACGGAAAACTTTTAAAACGTTTGTAACCACAACGATAAGTCGAGAACATATTGCTAAAGCCGAAAGCCTGTTGTCAGATCAGGTGATTAGTGCAGAACCTCAAAGATGTATTGACCAAAAGAAAAAGATGCCAAGCGAAAAAGAAAGAGCTACGGATGGAAATGTATTCGTTCTTGGATGGGATAGCTCAACACAGTGGCGTAGCTAAGGGGGGGACGGGGGAGCTTTTGAAAATCCCCCCGGGCTCCCCACTTTGTAAATACATAAATTAATATATTTGATTGACAAATAGTGTCAAGTACCAGTACTTTTAAAATATTTTTCCGAAAGAGAAAAGTTAAAGTTAGTTTTACATTTTAAAATGCAAATCTTTAATAGATTTGTTGCCGATTTATTTTACTTTCAAAAGATCAAACGTGCTTGCAACAAAAACTAAGAATATTACTCTCTTTGTTGCCACGAACAGGGGCGTCCTAGGCAGTGCGCGGGACCCTGTGCGTGTGTCATGTACGGGGCCCCGTAAGGATAGACTATATATACCGTACCACATCACGCTAACCGGCTAATCCGTCTCTAACGCTGTAACAATAACAAGACAGTATGTCTGCCCATGTCTGCCTTAACGCTGTGGGCCTTCCTTTTTGTTACAAAACATAGAAAATTGCGTAGCCATTGTTGGCTTACTATTGGCCGCGCTAAGTGCTATATATACTGTATTGTAATTGTTCTGCATAAAAAAAAATTCTTTCAACTTTAAAAAAGTTTAAAAATTACTCCCATGGTCATAGCCGATTGGGACAAAAAAACAAATAGGCGGAAGCAACCAATCCAAATATTTTATTTCGTATTGTCACGTACGCAAATCTAAGTTTATCTATGTATTTCATAATTTAGTAAGGCCACTTATCCAAACATAGAATCTGGGTTTTTAACAGAAACTCTGGTTTAACCCAGGGAAATCACCTCGGGAAGTCCAGCGGTAATTTTGGATTGTTCTAGAATTTCGACGTCACGACCCTAGTGAAATTTGATTGGTTGGTTTTGTCAAAAGCGGGAAAAGCGTGGGTTTTAGGAGTTGTGCTTTGATTCTACTTGAGAACAGTCATGTAATTGTAGATCTAATATTTTTGAATAGAAAGTATGTCTTTGTTCAACTACAAGTTTTATTAATAAATATTTGTACATAGCTGTACATATGTTGGATTCAAATAAAGGTTCCTGTATTTTATTATCAAAATATTACTCAAGTGAATTCTAGATCTTCTTCGTCATAATTATTCAAATTATACAATCCCCGGCAGCACAATACTTCTCTCCTACAATATTGTGACATCTGACACCAGAGAGAGAGAGAGAGAGAGAGAGAGAGAGAGAGAGAGGTTTGTGACACGTATACAAAACATCGACATCCAATCGGAATGTATTAGGAAAATATGTGATGATCAAGTTTGTGACAATAAAATCTCCGATCGCGGGGCCCCCTCAAGCGCGGCTTTCCTCACTTGCCACTCCCTAAGGTCGCTACTGGCCACGAATAAAACTGTATGATATACAGCGTATTCTTAATAATTATTATTCTTAATAATGCTAGAATTGTCCATTATTCGGGTTGACCAGGGTGGGGCTACAAAACAGCGCGAAGCATTTGTTAAACCTATGATAACGCAGCCACAATGAGTGGCCGTCTGTCTGGCTAGCGAATGCATCTGTTAGGAATAAATCCAAAAGCAATATTGAATTGTTCAGCTTTTTTTTTTACAAATTAACCCCAGAGATCCTTCTTTTTCAAGTTATTATCACATCCTTCCTATTAAAGTTCTTAAACTGAAATCTACTAGGAACTTTAACAATTCGACCACTTCTGGTTGTCTTGACTGGCACAACAGGTTCTCTAGACGTTGGTCTATAACTGTCTGTTTCGTTTGTTCTAACAGTTTACTGTTCGTTGCCTTCATCGGTATCATAGTACCCAAAGATATCGTGATCGAAACCCTTGTTCAAAAAGCGTTGATTTCTTCTGTATGTTTTCCCATTGTTTGTTTATGATGTAAGATCTGGGTGAGGAATGTTTTTTTTTATGAGAACTACTTTCTGTCATGTTTGTTCTACAAGAACTCTCACTTTCTCTCCGACAGAGTAATCTTTAGGTAGTCTTGCTTTTGCATCGTATTTCCCTTTGCTTTTCATCTTTCGTTCCTTGAGTTATGTGTCCGCATTCTCAGTTACCGATGGTTTTAATAGTTTTGGATCAGTTGGATTAATGTTCCTGAGTCTTCTACTCATCAGCAGTTGTGATGCTTATCGGAGCATTTCTATACTCGAGCATGCTTTCTGCTAAATGACGAGAAACTGACGAAACTGATCACCCAATCCAACGAAAAAGCAAAAGAAGGTAGTGAATACTATGGATTCCCTGTAATCAAAACAACCAAAAGAAAGAAAAGACTTTATGGGAAGTTGAGTTCTAATGTAAGACTGTCAATAGAACTGCAATTCAAGCGTGTTGCGACAGACGTGCTGGACAGATCTCATATGGGGATGAAGGACAGATTACAAAGGTTAGATGATGACACGCTTATGACAAACTGTGTTACTTTTTCCTGTTTGTATGATGAAATAAATGGCAAATCGCTTGTTGAATAATGTCATTGATGTACGAGCAGTTTTCATCAACAAACCAGTAATACAATCCACAATAGACATATTGCGGAAACGGGCTTCATATGGTAATAACGTGATCTCAAACCTTGCAACCTCCTCCGAATACCGCTAACTCAGGCCACTTCCATTTTATCATTCTCAAAGCTGAAGTTCAACAAAAACTATCCCAGGATCACAATAACGCAAGAAAGGCTTAACTTGGCTTTAATGTCACTGAAGTCACAAATAGTAAAAAGTATCGATGTAGATGTTTTTATAGATGTCTTTGCAGCACGACGTGAAGCGATATGAATTGAGATTGTGCATTATTTAGCTAATAAACAACGGTATTATTTATTAAAAGAGTGTTAATGATTTTTTTTGTTAAGTTTACTGATATACTGAACCAATTTGATCTTGGGCTTATATATTTTTTGCGTACATTATGTTATGTCATATGTCGAATGTTAAAATGCAAGGGGCCCCCAAAGAGGTCGATCCCCCCGGGCCCCCGAACCCCTAGCTACGCCCCTGCGAATACCATAAAACTTTGTTTAGCAGATTGTTAACAATCTGGAAAAAAAAAAGATTAGGTATTAGCTTTTTTCTTTTTTAACTTTTTACTTATCCCTGAGGGTTTTTTTTTGGATAATTGGGGCACCATGCAAGATTTCACGGCCGTCTTTCTCCATTCCTCTCTGTCTTTTGCTTTAGTTAGAACCTGTTTCAATGACTGGTCATAATTGTTTTGTTTTTTCGGCATTTATTTGCCTACCATATGCTGCGGAGGTCTTGTCAATGCGCATCACCAAGTCAGCTAGTTCTTCTTCTGTCATCTGCGAAGCGCAAGTTAGTAATTCTTCTTCCTCCAATGCTTACAGTACCTTCATAGCCCTGGAGGGAATCTTCCATTATCCTTTCAAGGAAGATATTGAAAAGTGTTGGTGAAAGTAGGAAGGTGAAAGCCTTGTCTTACTCCAAGTGTGGTTTTAAACCAGTCTCCAATATTGTTGTTGAAGTACACCGCACTGGTGGCCTCCTTGTCCAGGTTCTGGATAACATTAATTATGTTTTTATTTATATTGTATTTATCCATTGTCGCCCATGCCATACTCGATCGAAAGCTTTCTTGAAATCATTAAAGACATGGAAAAGATTCTCCTGGAAGTATTTTTTTCACAGAGTATTCTGAGGCTTAGGATTTGTTCAGTTGTGCTGCGACCTTGTCTAAAACCCGCATGCTCTGATATGATTTTGTCTGCTATCGGTTTTAGCCTAGTTAGGTCTACTATGTAGGAGGAAAAAGGAAAGAAACAACTCATCTCCGCAACTTGCTAGTACAAAGTTTGCTGATATAAATCTGAGCATAACCTTTTCTGTCAATAAAGTCTACCTGGGATATTTTCTTTACGTTACGTTCAGAAATAGGGTGGTCGAATGGCTAAGCGCTTGGCTTCCGAACCTGAGGTCCTGGGTTCGAATCCCGGTGAAGATTGGTATATTGAAATTCTGGGATTCTCCGGGTTACCTGACTTTAGTTGGGGAAAGTAAAGGCGGTTGGTCGTTGTGCTGGCCACATAACACCCTGCTCCTTTAACGTTGGCCAAAGAAACAGATGATCTTAACATCATCTGCCCCATAGATCGCAAGGTCTGAAGGGGACACTTTACTTACTACTACTACTTTCAGAAATAAGATGATTGCTATAAAAACGTACACACACATAGGCCTACACAAACACACACACACACAGCAACAAACAATCAGCACACACACACAGACAATAAATTGTAGGCCTATGTATAAAAAAAAAGTTGGAATGTAGGGGGGGTGGAGGAAGGGAAGAATTCATGTGCAATAGTTTATCATGAATCCAGGCCTAAAGTTAATGATGTATTGTGAGTCTACAATTTAAAATATATATATATATATATATAGGCCTAAGTAACTACCTTAATATTTATCACAGTCACCGCCTTGTGGCCACCCTGTCATTATATTTAATCCACGACAAAACAATAAATACCACATGACATTCGGTGTATCCTTTTTTATTTGTTCATAATGTCTTCAGAATAACCTAGACACAATCCTATGAACTATTATTATCTTTGATCTTTATACTTGAAACTAGAACATAGACTAAATTGATTAGATGATAAAATGTTGAAAATTACAGTATTTTGTTTCGTAGCTTTGGAGAAAAAGGGAAAACAAAAGATGAGTTAGTAAGAAGTTGAGAAAGTATTTATTGATATTTGTTCCCTTTTTTTCGGCTCGGGTTTATTTGAAGAATTACTACTTATTTATAGGCATAGTTAGACCAATATTTATTTACTTATTATATTTTTTAAAAAAAGGAAAGCTAAATTAAATTTACAAGAACATAAACTCATACTTTTAAAAGACAGCATGCTTTCGGGTATAAATATTTCAGATATAATTATTCTCAATCATAACTGGATCTTTATTAAAGCTTTAAACAAAATATCGAGAATCCTCCACAAAAATCATATCACGGACCTCCACATACGTAAATCCGGCCCTAATCATGTGACATTTAGTGTAATATTGTGAGAACGTAATGAGGCTCAATAAACCTTGTGATCTTTTTAATCATCTTTGTAATTATCTCAAGAGTGGGGTAGA
>JADKLZ010005243.1:7603793-7629366 GCA_021533235.1 Biomphalaria straminea | reverse complement strand
AAGGTACCGTGAAGTTTTAGTGTTCAATTCAAACATTTAAAAGGTACAGTGAAGTTTTAGTGTTCAATTCAAACATTCATATGGAAACCAAGAATAGTTTTTTTGTTTTTTTTTTAGAGCCCTGCTATCACTGCTTTAGAAACTAGCTATAGGTCTACTTTAAAACAACAACACACACACATTAAGAATTGTATATTTGTTTATTAATCTGTTATTGAACATAGTTTATATTTCTCTACACAAATCTGTGTGTGGCAGGGCAAAATGTAAACTGGTTATACAGTTGAAGGAAGAAAACAGAAACATCACATAGCATCAACCATTCACTTGGTTTGGTGTCAATGATAATATAACATTTGAGAACCACTCGTGGCAACCTTACATAGAATTGGAAAGCAAGAATGTTACAATTTAATATGTGTACAATCCATATTAAGGCCAATAATGGTGATTTTAAAAAACAAATGTATCTAAGATCTCAATACTTAACCCACTAAACACCAAAAGTTATTAAGTACGAAGACATTTTTTAGGAGGCGCGGTGGCTAAGCGGTAAAGCGCTTGGCTTCTGAATCCAGGGTCCCAGGTTTGAATCCTGGTGAAGACTGGGATTTTTACTTCGGTGTCCTTGGGCGCCTCTGAGTCCACCCAGCTCTAATGGGTACCTGACATTAGTTGGGGAAAAGTAAAGGCGGTTGGTCGTTGTGCTGGCCACAAGACACCCTCGTTAACCATATTTCACAGAATCAGATAACCTTTACATCATCTGCCCTAAAGACCACAAGGTCTGAAAGGGGAACTTTTAACAATCCATATTAAGGCCAATGATGATGAATTTAAAAAAAAAGTATTTAAGATCTCAATACTTAACCCACTAAACACCAGAAGTTCAGGTAAGAAGACATTTTTTTGTCCCAAGCCAACACATTGTGAAGCACTTTTAAACCACTCAAGACTCAACAAATCACAACCCGATCAATCCTCAGTGAACCAAGCAAATCAGTTATTATATTCACTGAGGCAATTTTCACCCTTCCATGGATGGTTTATTTTCCATGTTTGACATCATGATGTTGTGTAGGATTTAATGGGTTCAAAAACAAAAATAAACACTTTTTTGATTTTTTTCAAAGATGGAAATGTTTACATTTTCAGAAAAATAAACAAGGGATTGCATAACTTTTGAGTCAATAATACCTCTTTTGTTCTTCACCAACAAAGGTCAGTTATGTTTCAAATACAGCTACACTATTATGCAACAAGTTGTTGTTTTTTCATGAAATCAATGTCTTTTCACTGATACATTTCATCCAATAAATGAAGACCTTCAGCTAGAGTTGAATAAACAGATGAGTGACATGTATGTGAAAATATATGATGGGAGTTAATGAACGGTTGACAAAAATTATAAAAAATGACAGTTTAAAAATGATTAAGGAATTTCATAATAAAATTGAGCACAAGAATAAAAAATGATACAAACAGAAATAAAAAAAAAAAAATCTCATTAGATATAAATATATTAGTCCAAACCATGCCTCAATTCTAGCCTAGCACTCCACAAAATTTGACTAACCATTTGACCAACCACAGGATTTAATCAGGGTTTCTTTTTCATGAATGCCATTTTGAAAAGTAGCCTAGAATTAATTTGTAAGCTAACTTTAACCAGTAGAGCACTTTGGAATTATCAAATACATTTTAGATTATGGGTCTGATTGGTAGCTAGAATGCATTTTTGTTAAAGTGTTAATAAAAAAAAAGTGGATGATTCTATGGAGCGCAAATAAAAATGTGCTCTTGCATTATGAGAATTATATTTTAGTTTTTTTGACCTAGTGTGCTATCTGGTGTTTAAGAATATTGTTAATTGTGATTTAGATCTCCAATTTGTACCAGCCTGGATCTCACTAAAAATGTCAATCTTTGATTATGTTCTTGTATCACATTTTGAAGCTAAAACTACAACACTAAAAAGATTGTTACAAAATATGCATTTTTTTTAAATAAGAAGAAATATAAACTTAAAAAAAACAACAACAAATAGCTGAATTAACTAATTCACCTTATAAAAATCTTTATGCAAAATGTCCATAAAGAGATCAACAAGTGCACATTTTCTTTAGTCAAAACTGTTCTTTATTGTGAGGCATGTATTTCAGTTTCCCTCATGTATCAGAACTAAATCTGAAACCTGCACCTCAAATAAAGACAATCTTGTGCACTCGGCTCTAGGAATCTATTGACAAAAACATTTTTTAAGCAGAAAATAACCACAGACATTATTGAAGCAATGTAACAAAATAAATACAAAGTGGAAGCAATACCAATCTGCACAATAAATGCACTGACATATGTAAGTACCCCAAAATACATTCCCACATTAACTCTACATATGTACTGTATAAAAATAAAGCACATACAAAAAAAAACTGTTGTTGGCTTGTCTTCAAAACAGTTGATTAAAGAGGAGGGCAGTATTTCACATAACTATGCAGCCCTAGCTGTGATCCTACATATTTTGACACTTCCAACGCAGACCTAACTATTATGATTTGCATGTGGTCAATTTTAGTTTTCCGCATATAAGCCTGTCTTCTGCAAAAAGCTCTTTGTTTATTCTGCAGTCTTGGTAAAAGACCAACAGCTATCTCGTTTGTAAGCCACGGGTATTATCGAGGACATTTCTTATGTAGTCCTCCATAAAATGATAAAGAAAAAAATTATGAGTTCTCCCACAGCAAATAGGTGCCTTGCGCAGCACAGCTGTCGAAGAGTTAGCAGTGCCTCTACATTATACACACCACCATTCACCACAAAATCTCTATTTGCATATATATGTATATATACATTGAATTTTTATGGACAGGGCACAATATCAAATTATATCAATGTATAAGTCTACATAAATACTGACAGCAGTAACATTTTCATTTTAGTTACAAGAAAAAAATTTTTTTTTTTTAAAGTTAAAAGAAAACAACAACAAAGGATGAGTCACACAAATGAAGTGTCAGAGTGTTTTGAGAATCAAACTCTTTGTAAGACATTTGAAAATTATTATTCTAAAAAAGGAATTTTAAAAATATTTAAAACCATTTTACAATAATGTAAATTAATGAATAATTTTATAATTACAAAAAAGGACCATTGTTTTACAGCCATTAATCAAATTAAGTAGAACTAAGTGAGGAATAAATAGATGAGGATTTGTTCCCTGAAATAAAATGTCAAAGATGTTACACTTCACTACAATGATGTCGATGGATGCAACACTCACTACATGCGCTGAGCTTGGTTTAATTTGATTATATCTGCTGCCTTCTCTGCAATCATGATTGTTGGAATGTAAGAGCCCCCGGAGGTCTTGTAAGGAATGACTGATGAGTCCACTACACGGAGTCCCTGTACACCTTTTACCCTGTTAATGAATGATTATTAAGATTTATTTTTAATTATTACAACTTGGGAAATTGAAATTAATTCATTTCTAACACTTTTCTTTTACTGCTCAATACTCTAGGAGTAACTGAAATTTTTTTAAAGTTTAATGACAATTAATATATTCTTTTGGTCTGAAATTAGCTTAATTTTTCAAGAAAGTCTTAAAAATTATTTGTAGATTGTTTTTCTGAAAAAAGTTGGCAAAAAAAAAATTTCAAAAGAAAATGAATCCACAGTTGAAGTTAGTCAAATATTTCCTCCATTCTACACCTAAAAATCCTTCAGTACGTCCAGACATCATAGGGAACTGATAAATTAATGCTGCATATATGCATTATGGATTGTCATCTCACCGCAAACATTCTCAATCAAGTTTTTAGGAGAATCAGTTTCAGTCACAATACTATAGTGTCCCTTAAGTGGCCTAAGTCATCTGCGACAACTTACCTTAAATAGGGATCCACTACAGCTGTGTTGTCTGTAACAGAGCCCATCTTACAGGAACCTACCGGCTGATAGACAGGTTGGCCCCTTGACCTGATCATGCATCGCCAATAGTCATCTGTATCAAAGGTAATGTTGCCACAGGTCATAGCTGGTCCATCAGCAGGTACAGCTACAATCTGTTTCATTGATGGCATATCCAGCAACTTCTTACATATCTTTATACCTACATAACAAGACAAAAATTTCTATAATTTATTTATAAAACATTGGCATTTAGTTTTTTACGTAGTATGTTTGAAACAATTTGTAAAAGCAGTAATTCAATAACCAGGAACAAAAAATATATAAAATACTTTTTTTTTAAAAAGACAATACTTCCTTTATACAACTTATAAAGCAATGATTTTGATCTTTATAAATGGCTTGTCTTTGAGACTGTAGATTAATAAGAAATGCAGTATTTCAGGTGATTATGCAGCCCCAGCTGTGACTAACATATTTACTCATAAAAAAAACTTTTTTTCTTCTCATTCTGCTGTAATTTTTATTTCCCACGCAATTTTTCTCGAATATGCCTATTTATAAATGTCATTCCGTTTGTTCTATTTGTTAAAACATAGACTTGTTATAGAAAATTTTGTTGGAAATTGAATGTACCACAAGGTAATTTATACTTCAAAGTCATAAATATTCACAGGAAAAAAAAAAAAGGTAATATCAGATAAAAAAAAATTATATTTGATTTCTTATAAAAATTGGCTGACCCAGGAATAAAAAGAATATCACAGTACAACAAAAAAAAAATTAATAATAACCAATTTCCTAATATCTACACACACACACAAATTAACACCTTTAAACTTGATCAACATTTAGACTTTTAGTGATCCATTTAGTCACAGTATCATTCTAACTGAGGCAACGCCCCTTGATTACTTGATCTAAGGGTGTCTAAATGTAGATCTTATTAACAAATCGTTTTCAGGTCAACATTAGAACTTATTCTAAGACACACATGTCACTATTATTTAAATCTAAGAAGATATTTAGAGCCTGATCAGTAGTAAATCGGCAAGGAAGCCTAGAGCCAGATGAAGAATAAGAAGGCTTGTCAGCCATAATGTAAACAAACAAAAAAATCACTAGTCATTGATGCTAAAAAAAAAATATTAATATAAAATAATAAAAGGAAAACTTTCAAAATGGAAACGTTCCCATAAACCATTCAAATGATTAAAAAACATGGATTAGAAAAGAAAAAGGAGTAAACAAAAAAAAGGTGATTGGAAGAGGTTTTCTACCAGACAATCGGATAATGAGTTTGTTTTAACTTTGTATATTTTGATGCATAATTTTTTTTTACAATGGATGGACAATATGAAGTTGAATGAAGTACTGACCTGAAAGTATGACTTCCACATCCTCATCATTTTCTAGGTAGTTAGGATCAATCAGGGGCTGAGCACTGGGATCATTGTTCAGCAGTTTGATGGTTCCACGACTCTTAGGGCGCAGAACTGTGCTAAAGCAGGCCATGCCATTAGCAAATTTGTTTCTGACCGACATGTCTGTGAGAGCCTTATAAAATAGTACATAGCAACCATTTTATTAAATGAATTTACAACGCTAAAAAGTAATAATACAATACTTGATAGCCTATGTATACATTTTAAACCCAGTTAATTTATTTGTGATCAATGCACATAAAAATAGTACTAGTAAAAAAAAAATTATTACACAATATTATGTCATAATATTGTTTTATTTCTAAAATACAATGTCTAATGACTGTACGTTTATTTTGTTTCACTTTAGCTTAGCATCTCTAAGTTTGTACAGCTATCCTTCACCATCTTTCACCTTCACCTGTCCCTAACATTCTGCTGGGCCACTGGAGCACTGTACATGATCTAACAGCAGTGTCAAATTTGAAATGTTTTGTTTTTTGTTGATTTTTAAAACAAAACCCACCAAAAAATTGATTCTTATGTGATTTTTTAATAGAAAAAGAAAGAAAAAACAAAATATGTAGGTTATAGGTCATTATTCTATGGCCTGGTTAGTATTTCAATTGTATTACATTTATTAAATAGAAGAAAAAAAAATTATACAAAAATGCTTTTTTAATTATTTTTTTTTAACAATAGAGATTTGGAAGATTTAAAGAGGTGTCTACAAAACAAAAATATGGGAACCTTTAAGAAATTAATAATTATCTTACATTATCAGAGAGCCCTAACTTTTTCCCATATGCTTCATTATGCAGCATTCCCTTGAACACCAGTTGAAGATCAGGCCAGGACTTATCAGGGTTGACCTCACTGTTAGTGTAAGCAACAACTTCAATCCCATTGGGTGAAGCATAAATTCCTTAGGAAAAGAAAACAAATAGTTAGATTTAACAGGAGCATCTCTGTTACACTTGAAGGTGTTGGTGTTAGTGTACATTTTATTTGTGGTACAGTGAAGTCACGACGGTCTGATAAGATTAGGACAGGACCCATTTCAGATTATTAGAATTTTCAATTAAGCAAAATTATGACTAAAATAAACATAATCATGAAATACAATGGTACATAAGCTGGTAAAAGATATAATGATAAGCACAGCTGCTTTAGATACAGTGCTATACCACATAAAAAGTCTCCCTCCACCCCAACATTGTTTCTGAAGCATTAGCCTAATTTTGCTTCTTCCATTCAACAACAAAAAAAAAAGAGTGTGAGACTTTTTTTTTAAACCAAGATAGTTAAGAACCAAATATATCCTTGTTCTGTTTTGTTGTGGGAAGCGTGGTTGAGAGGCTAAGTGTGCTTGAACTTGGCTTGGCTACCAAGAAGGGGCTTGAGGTTCGACACCCGACTCGGGCAGAGTTGTGTTAGCTGAGCGCCTAAAGGCAGCATGCGAAACCAACTCCTAGATAGCCCCTCCCCCCACTGATCCACATTGGACCAAAGCGCTCTGAGCATGCCATAAGCATGAAAGTAGCGTTATATAAAAGCTATAATAATTTTTAGTACATAATACACTTAATCACTGTTTTAGTTGTTTTTTTTATTCCTCAAAATATCCCAATTTCGGTTTTGGATTAATTGAAATTTCCTGATTACAGAAGTTTGAATTATCAGGCTTCCACTGTATAAATAAGAGACTGTCCAAGGGACCAGTGAAACCTGTGCAAGTTTTGCTATGTAATTAAAACAGAATGGTATCCACTCTGAACAATATGTAATTGCACACTGTCCAATGCCTGATATAAATAAACAATTAGTCAATCTTCATGTGTCATGAAATGTTTTGCTTGGAGACCCCTATCTCTTTATGGAAATGAGGGGGCTGAACATTCCATTTAAGTTGGCAAGTATGTAAGATCTACATTTTAGATAGTATTTATGGCCTCCTTCAGTCGTGAAGCGACTAAGGGTCATCTCGGTGAGATGAGTCCCTGGACATTAGCTAAAGTCGGAACGATGTCGCCCACACATCGGTTTCCCCCCCCCCTCCACGCAGCTGATGTATCCAAAGGAACGGCAGCGCTGACTGATACAGTTTGGGTCAGCTGCGTCGCAGGTACTGCCAGAGTGTAGCACTGGGTGCTGCAAACTGCCTTAGGGTCGCCAGCTCCTGATTTTTCCTCAGGGTTGACTCCCGAAGCCTTTCCAATGATTGGATATAGCAACAGAGGTTTGAATTCAGTGTTTTCCTTCTCTTAAGCCAGCCATTATCTTTAATTCTGAACACTTTAAAAAAAAAATGACCTGAAAGGTTCTCTTTGGACTGGTGCACCTTAATGCACCACATAGTTCAGTAATACTATTAAGCTGTGCTACATAATACAGATTACCTTTTCCTACTAATTTATATTTGATTCCTTCCCAGAAGGAATCAAGTTTCTCAGGTGAGATACTTATGGCTGGCTCTATGGCCACTGGGAATTCATAGGTCAGGCTGTCTTGCACATTCTTTCCCACTGGTAAATTCGCCACAACAGGAATCTATATATATGAATGAAAACATAACAATATTAGCCTTTTGAATGCTGAGCTCCTTTTAAATCCCATTCCCCTAAACTCTTTGCCTTAGGTCCCTATTCCCCACTGGGCTTTGCCCTTAAATCCTTATTCGCCTGTGTTCCATGCCTCACTCCCGTACTCCTATTCCCTAATCTCCTTGCTATTAAATCCCTATTCCCTGGAGATCCTGATGAGCATACATGCTCACAAAAACACATGCTCTTTTCTACGCCCATTTACTCAAGGGACTCGTATATCTAATTATTGTCCTTTCATTGTTCACTATACTGATTCCATGATTACTATATAACTAAGATGATTGTCAAAGCACTGATTTTACTTCTACATAATCCTTTACACATTTTCTTTAGAGCCACATCTTCTTCAAAATAGCTGAGCATAGAATTAAATAATCCTAGTACAATCAATCATTTTGTATTAATTTTGTCTCCACTTTCAGCAAATCTTTTAATTTTAAACTGATTAATTAACTACTATGTCAACCGATCTTAATAATGTAGTTGCAAATGAGTTAATTTAATTTATTGTCTGTGATCTGTTTTGTAAAATGTTTTGTAAAATGTTTTACATGTTTCGGAAATTCCTTCAGAGTTGAAGATAGTTATTTCCTTGTCCAAACCTCCCACAGGACAGTGGGGGATGGGAGCGGGCATGGTTTGAACCGGGGACCATCGATAAATCGAAACGACAGTCCAGCGTGCAAACCGCTTGACCAGGCAGCCATCTATGGTAAGGTGCACAAGACTAGTTGGACATGGATTTTGCTATGTGCAAACCAATATTTGTGGATCTAATTTCTAAACAGAAGATAATATGAAGCATACTAAGTTGTTACTAAAGTAAAAAGTTGTGGGGCTTTTTTTTTGTCATAGCAGAGACAGCGAATAGTTAAATTATAATACAAATTGAAAAGAGGGCGAGGTGGCTGAGTGGTAAAGCGCTTGGCTTCCGTACTGGAGGTCCCGGGTTCGAATCCTGGTGAAGACTGGGATTTTTATTTCGGGCGCCCTTGAGTCCACCCAGCTCTAATGGGTACCTGACATTCGTTGGGGAAATGTTAAGGCGGTTGGTCGTTGTGCTGGCCACATGACACCCTCGTTAACCGTGGGCCACAGAATCAGATGACCTTTAC
Source organism: Biomphalaria straminea (assembly GCA_021533235.1). Lineage (NCBI taxonomy): Eukaryota > Metazoa > Mollusca > Gastropoda > Planorbidae > Biomphalaria > Biomphalaria straminea. The sequence goes on along the minus strand of JADKLZ010005243.1, from coordinate 7,620,309 downwards.
ATCATCTGCCCTATAGACCACAAGGTCTGAAAGGGGAACTTTACTTACCTTACAAATTGAAAATGTTTTCAAGTGAAACATTTCACTTAATATAGTATGAGACTTGACTCACATTTATTTTGCTCAAGTCCTCAGCTGGCCCTATTCCAGAAAGAAGCAACAACTTTGCAGTTCCCACAGTTCCAGCACTAAGAATGATCTCTTTCTTAGCCCATACAATCGTCATGGTTCCATTGTGGTCAAACTTTACTGCCACTGCACGCTTGCTCTCTGTCAGAATCTGAAATTCAAGAAACTAAAAATGTAAGTTACCTTTCTTACAAAACAAAGTGGAGACAGGTGTCACATGAATTAAGCCCCTTTGTTTTAGTCCCTGGCACATTATTGTATTTCGAAATAAAATTAAAAGCATGTGCTGTGCCATAATAACTGCAGACAGGAGACCATCCAACAATCTGATGGTACAAAGAGTTAGAAAGACAGTGAAATGGCTATCTGGTCATGTGGTATGTGCTCTGGACTGCCTTGATGGTTCCAGGTTAGAACCCTGCCTGCAGTAGGGTTGAGCCTCTTCTTCTGCTGCTAAGCTATCCGCTCTTTTGCAGACTGTGCCAAGGAAAAATAGTGTGCTGTTCTCTTCAGTTATTTAGCACTACTGTACACAAAATTTGAGCAATAAAATAATTTATTCTTATATGTATTTCTTAATTCTCATTTTAAAGCAAAATATTTTCTCAGCATTATTCCTTCATTAACATCCTTATATTACATTTGCCAATCGACAATATGCTTTTAGTCTTGTACAACTCTATAGGTGACCACAGTGTTGAATTTCATCTTGACATACCTTGCCACAGTAAAAGCTATAAAAGGAAAGGCATATGACATTGTAGATCACTGGTATCTAAGAAAGTCACTGCCGACTATTTACCTGGACTGCAGGGGAGTTTGTCAGTACATGTAGGTTGTGTCTAAACAAAACAGGATAAAGAAATGCCCTTGAAGCACTCTGTCGGACACCTTTCCTTAAGGTGGACTGGATCTCAACAAAACCTGCGTAACAAAAAGTAAACAGATTAAATTCTTAGGCTTACTTTCAGTGGTATATAAATACATAAAAACAAAGAAGATTTAGAGATCAAGAGAGTTGTGAAATGTTTTATACAACTTTATAGTTGTTTTTTTTTACTAATTTCTCCTTTTTGGGGCTTGAGTTTCAATAGTGATGTATACCAAAAATTTTTTTCATTAGAGATTCAAATTGAGATGAGTTGTGTTTGCTGAACATCCAAAAACAGCACGAAAACCTTTTCCAAAAACCTTTTCAGGTATACCCCTCTTTATCTACATCTACAAAAGACATCAAAGTGCACTGTGCTTTCAATAGAAGCATGAAACACAAAATGATAATAATAATTTGATAACAAAATAACATGTATAATTGGAAACAACAAAATTAATAAGCACGGCCTTAAAAAAAATAAACTTTTTAAATAAATACTATAAACAAGTCAAAAATAAAAAATAGTGGAATGAAGCTTTTGATAATATAAACATATAATGTAAATACATTTAAACTTTAAGAAAGTTATGACAAATCCTTACCCAATACTTACAATTTAACATAGAAAAACTAAGAGCAGTTTGATGATACTTTGCAACATTACAAAATACACTTTGATCTTCAAGGGGGTGGATGGTTAGTTAATGAAATAGTTAACACTTCCCAGAAATGTACACTATACATTTCAAGGGTAGTAGATCTACCTACTAATTAACCTACATACATGTTAGTTGTTTTTATTTCAACATAAATTAAAAGTAAAATTTAATAAGCCTTAAAAAATGTGAAACGCATGCATCACAAGGGAGTTGGCAGAAAAATCCTATAAAAATAATGTCTATGTAACTTGAAATATGTGGATAAAGCTACCTTCTGACTGAACAGCATTAGCGTCAATTATTTTGTATCCCATTTCTTTACCAGCTCTCAGCAGAAAATTTGTTAAGCTGTGAGTCTTGGACCTGCCAACTTTAAGTGGTCCACCCATCTTGTGAAAACCTGAAATAACAAATATTACAGCATCGTCTTACCTATTCATTTGTCACCTGGAATCATTTATTACAATGATGATGGTGTCGAGTAAAAAAAAAAGGTTTCATTTAAATATAATTTAGGGATTGAATATAGTGTTTAGAAATTTCAATAATAATGAAAATGTCCATATTCGAGTGCTATGATAACTGATAACTAAGTTATGTTGACAAATTATTTATTGGATCAATAAAATTATCTTATCTTATCTTAATTATCAAAAAATCGTACCATCAATCAATTTATGATAACATTCATTACATTTATCATAAAACATCTATCTAAAAAAGAAAAACAAAACTTATCAAATAGTATACTAAAAATGTTGGTGAAATGTTAAAACATTACACGCTTTATTTAATCAGACTATTGATGTCCAAATGCATTTTTAAACATTTTCTTTCTATTCTTTGATTTTTTCTTATATGACCAAATGTTAACATTTTTGCCTAATTAAGTGTCCACCTGATATTTAGGAAAAAAACAACTTACATTCTGTCTCAACTCTTTTAAAACAAAAAATGCTTAAATAACAAAAAGAATATGTGTTTCCAAAAATGGCAAAAAAAACTATGGCACATAACATCATGTTAATAGTTTCTTTCATTAAAAAAAAAAAGTAGCGGATGTAAAAGATGATAATAACTATTGTTCTGAGATACAGTGTCATTAATAAAAAAAAAAAAAAAAAGTTTACCTGACTTAACAAAGTCTGCATTCTCATTGTCTTCAGACTTTAAAAAGTAGGGCAAAACATCCTTGAAAGACCATTTCTGTGCACCATTGGCTTCCCAGTTGTCATAGTCTTTTGGGAATCCTCGTGTGTAGGTCATGTCATTGAGATTGGAAGTGCCGCCAAGTATTTTACCTCTATACCATCGCCCTCGCTGAAGACAAAAATTAACAAAATTTGGGTTACTTTATTTATGCCTGAAATTATCATTTATGATACAATATGTTTCAGACAGGAGGGACTCATTAGCTTTAGCTGGCAAACTTCTAAATAAAAAAAAAACAAGTGAAACCTCTGCTGCCTTGCAGCTAGATCTATGTCCAAAATTGGGAAATGCTTCCACAGTAAACCCTGAGAAAATCAAGAGCTGGTATCCCTTAGATAGCTTGCAGCTCAGTGTTGCACCCTGGCAGAACCTAATAAACCTTGCTGATCCCACACTGCTATTCCTTTGGAGACATCAGCTGTGTGGAGAGGGGGTAACAGCTGTGTGGAGAGGGGGAAACAGCTGTGTGGAGAGGGGGAAACAGCTGTGTGGCAACATGGTTCTGACCTCAGCTAATGCTCAGGCTTTTATCTCATTTTTATAAGATGATCCATAGTTGTTTCATGACTGAAGAAGACCATTGAGAATACAATAGATTTATCCTCTTTCATTTCATAACATATTTTTTGCGATACTTGGGTTTTCCAGACTATACATAACAATTATTCACATTTGAATTACATTTTATACCATTAACAAAAGCAGTTTTTTATGCTTATGAATTAAAATAATTTTACTGTTGGGGTTGCCGCATTGTTGTAAATAGTACAAAGGGGTCGACGAGCTAAAAAGGTTGAGAACCTCTGATCTAAATCTAGGCAAATAAAAAGTTGATACCTGATCTTTAAACGCCTTCAGTGCATGTCTCTGCGGCACTGTAAGGTATCCCCAGTCAATGTCAGTGTCCACAGAATCCATTGCCCGCACTGGTATGGAAATAAAAGGATGGTCTCGGTCATCTGGTCCAGCTTCTAGAAGCAAAACTTTTTGGGATGGATCCTCAGACAATCTGTTAGCCAATACACAGCCTGCTGAGCCACCACCGACTTGAAAAATAGAAGTAATTACATTTAGCTTAATAGTAAAGAAGGATTCTACAATATTCAAATGATATATAAAAAAAATATCATATGAATCTTTTTGGCACAAAAGGGTTTAAGATGTCAACTTTAAATTGGTGAAAAAAAACAGGTGTAATCTCTTCTGCTCCAGTGTAGCACAATATAACTCCACGATAAGAGTCTAAATACTGTTAAGACTGAAATGATCGTGAGATAGGAAGGCATTCATCACAAAATATACATTGTCTTACCAATAATGTAGTCATATTCCTGATCTACTTTGGTAGCTAATTGAGGAAGTTCATTGGCCTTTCTCTGTATAAATATGCCTAACAGTATCACAATACTGGACGATATCATCATGTAGGACCAAGGACCCATGTTGTATGGTCAGACTTTATCTGAAAAGAAAATGTCAGAAAAAAAAAAGGGTTTCAAGGTCTATAGAGAAACGTGTTATAAATATCATACTCTTCAGACATTACAATGCAAACCTAAAACTAAGTCTAAGTGAAGCGAAGCAAGAAACGATGGGATTAACTAGAATAATGTTACTGTTAGCAAGATTTGTCTTGAAGCTTCTTAAAAAAGAAGATAAATTTGTTGAGACTAGATCAAGATATCTACAATCCTACATGAATTAAATTTACTAAATTATTTTGGAAGCATACATCTAGACATTCAAGACCTACTTCTACTACTAGAATACTAGATCTTGACTGACTTAATCCTGTGTACTCCCAGGGGAGCATAGGGCCGCAACCACACCTCTCTACCGAACTCGGTTCTGAGCAGCTTTCTTCATCTGCTCCCATGTCATTCCAGTACCCTCAGCTTCACTGACGACTGACCTCTTCCAGGTTTGCTTGGGTCTGCCCACTTTCCTCTTTCCTTGTGGATTCCAGTCATGAGCCTGCCTTGCAACATTTTCGCAGGGTGTGTCCTATCCAGCTCCATTTTCATTTGGTAATGTCTTGTGCTATGGGCTTTTGTCTTGTTTTTTTCCACAAATCAGTAGTGGTTATTAAATCTTTTCTACGCTGGATATTAGGAATTTAGGAATTAGGTGGCCAGAAAAGAGTACTAGATCTAGATTCTACTAATTTTTTTTAGATATTTATTATATCAGACTTAATTAGATAATAGATATATATATTAGATAATAGAGATATAAATCTAGGTCTACTAATGACTAATGATCTAGATTCTAGTCAAAATCTAGTGTAAAGTTTAATGTCTAGGCCTAGTTCATCAGTCATCATAAGTGACATAAGCATTGAGTAAAAAATAGTACAAGTAACAACAAATACTATAATACTACAAGAGTGGCTTCACTTAGCTTATCTTATACAATACAGACGTTACTTCAAAAAAGATGATTACGTCCTAAGCGTCATGCATTTTAACCAATGACTTAAATTAAATGTTAGTTTTGTGACTTATTCAGACTTACACTCAAACTGACTTGTTACTTTTTTTTTTATTTTACTTATTACAGACTTTACAGAGTTACACTTACTCACTTACACAACTTTGAACTTCCACTTACACTTGACTGACTTGACTTAAAAACACTACAGTTACTAGTACTTACTATATTACTACAGTCCCACTACAATATAAAGACTCTACACTACAGTGACTACAGTTAAATATTTAGATCTATTGTTTATACATAAATAATAATAATAATAATATTAAATATTTAATTATTTAATATAATAATATATAATATAATAATAATTAGATCTATAATTATTTAAAATAATTAATATTAAATTAACAGTTAGTTAGTGAAAGACTAAGACTCTATCTATTAAGTAGTCTTTAGAAGTCTAAGTTAACTGATAATATTAATAATAGTGATCATCATCAATCATCATCATACATACTTTGATACTAACAATAACATATCTACTTTCAATTTCATAGGATGATACTGATAGATTTAGAATCTAGATTCATAGTATTCATAATGATACTCAGTCTCAGTCAATTATTACTATTATTAGTCAATAGCATACTCATGATACCGATGATACTCATTCTGACCATAGATAGGTAGGCTAATCTAAGAATAACCTGGTTAATCTGGAATAGCTCTAGATCTAGATTAGAAGGTTTTTAGACTAGACTGACTCTAAATCTAGATCTAGTCTAGATTAGATAGAAATGCAGACTGCAGTCAGCGTAGTCTAAATCTAGAGTAGATCTAATAAGTTACTTTTCTCTCGCCCACTTTCCGATTCTTGTTTTTGAATTTTACATTCAACAATGTTTCCAACTTTTGAATGATTCTCAATGGGTAAATTATAAGCCTACTTGTTAGGCCTATATCGACACCCAGGTTACGGTTACATATCAGCTAGCGGTTCTCAATCTGTTTAGATCAGCGACCCCTTTTTACAATTTTCCACTATGCGACGCACCTCAACCGTAAAGATTGTTTGTTCGAAAGTCTAATAACTGCTTTTGATCATGTTATAAAATAGAAATTCATATGTAAATATTTGATGTGCATTGCCAAAATTTTTAATTTAAAGGGAAACTCCCATAGTTTTTCAAATTTTAGTAAATGACAAATTTAAATTCTGCGTAAAAAGTTGTAATAGTAAACATTATGTCATTTTTTATTTAAATGCTCAGAAAATTTTATATTTAATAAATTAGACAGTAAATTCTTCCCATGGTTATGACAATTTTTGAAATAATATGTGTTTTGATTTACAGATAATGAATATATTATTCTTTTTTTTTTTAATTTGCAAGAATAATTTAGTAATTAATGTTTTTCTGACATAATTTTTTCTGCGCATTCAAAACGGTCAGATTTTCACGGAATTTCTGTGTGACGTCAAAAGTGTGCAATGCACTCAAATCTTAGGCTATAGATCTACTAATTCGAGTAAGCCTACCGGTAGACTACTTGTCTTCCGCGAATTTATTTTAAAAGAAGCTCGGCTTGTTCAGATTCTTGTGACAGAAATGGAATTGGCTGAAAACGTGGATGTTGTTGCTATCTTTCCATCCAAACGTCAAAGGAAAAGGCAGTATGATAAATATGTTGAAAACGTCACAACTAAAGATGACTACAGGATAACTATATTGCTTCAATAGAATTGTGGACACTGCAATTCAATCCTTGCAGCCGAGATTTAAACAGCTGAAAATGGCTGAAATCTAACCATAATTTATTTGGGTTTACTTGTCGACAGCTTCAAGAGCCTTCAGCTTGAGAACATCAGAAAGTTTGCAGGGAGCCTTGAGCAAGCATTGATATCATCTAGAGACCAGTCGGGCGTGAGTCGGCTGATATATGTGAGCGTGAATTCGCAGTTGAAATAGAATCTTTAAGGCATAATATACCACAAAAAAAAAGGTAAAATTTTAGCTTATCTGTCCACTAATGAAAGATCCGCTGCTTTCCCAAACTACTTTGTTGCACTCAGAATATTTTTAGCTAGGCCAATATCTGTCTAACTGTGGCATCTGATGAAAGAAGCCTCTCGCGCCTTAAACTAATCAAGAATTACTTGAGGTCAAGAGTTCACGAAGAGAGATTGAACAAGTTGGTAATTCTTGCTAATAAGCGTGATCTATGTAAAAAACCGAATTTTGATGATATAGGCCTACTATTTGACTTCGCTTCAAGCAAGGCTCGTAAAGTGAAGTTAATTTGATCGTGATTCTGTACTTGTTAAGAAGGAATAAAATGCAAAAACCTTTATTTTCACTTATTATCCTAATCCCTACCCAGACTAGGCCCCGCGCAACCCGTTTCGCATAGGGCCCCGTAATTGCTAGGACCGGCCCTGTAATAGACCTATTGAATAGTATATTAAGTTTGCTATTTCTTAGCAAATGCTTCGAAAAAAAAATGATTATAATTAGATATATATACTTATGAAAAAAATATTAGAAATCTGAATGTTATACATACTTCGTCATTCTTTTGTTATTTCAATGCCCTGAATTATTTGGTTTATATATAACGAAAATTAGGTGGATCTATTTATGAATCACTAGCCTTAATGAGAATGGATATGGCTGTCTGGTGGTGTGCGTGGTGTCCTCTTCGGACTGTTGTCTCGATAGTCCTAGTTTCGAGCCCTGCCCGCCGCCAATCCCATCCGTCCTGCGGGAGGATTGGTCTCCATATAGAATATTTTTTATAGATATCCCTAGAACAATTTAATCATAAATTCAAACAAAACAAGATCAATTTAAAGGGCATCGTTTCTTCAGACCGAGGCCAGATACCAAAACTAAAATTCTTCCACAAGATGTCACAGCATTGCAGATATACTTGAAATGAACTAATAGAAAATTTCATGGTGCAAGAGCTAATCAAAAGTTCAATAATCAGCAGCGAACTAAACCTAGTAAATGAGATAGCGCGGATTATAAGATTGCAAAAGCTTAATATATGGCATAATTATGTAAACGAGACTGGGATATTGTCAAATGGAACTCGGCAACAAATTTAAAATTGATAGTCGAGACTTCTCCATAACGACGACCATGAATACAATCTATATATAAAATTATCTTCCTGGCTAAAATGTTTGGATGAGAAGAAGAAGAAGTAAAGATTTCTGCGGATATAGTTAGGCCTACCCCACGAAAAAACAAGAATGGTGGGGGGAGAACAAGTAGTATCCACTAGGAAGTAAACTAAAACTCTGAAGAAACATCCGAAACATGTAAAACATTTTACAAACACTAAATAGCAGCGCCGGACTTAACCATTGTAACCAAGAAGTCATGGAAAGAGAACAATTAAGTAATCTACTGTGTAGGCCTATATTCACCCGTCACTAAATAGCAGGAGCAGACTTAACCATTGTGGGGCCCTATCCGAAACGGATTTCGCGGAGCTAAGTTTGGGTAGGGAAGCGGATAACAAGTGAAACTTAAGAGTTTATTTTAGAAAATAAATTCGTCTATGCATTTTATTAATTCTTTACTACTTACAAAATTACTTAACGAGCCTTGCGTTTAACAAAGTCATATATTATATCGTAATAATTCTGTTTCCTACATAGATCACGCTCAATAGCAAGAATTACCAAATGTTTCAATCTAACTTTGAGAATTGTTGACCTCAAGTAATTCTTCACTTGTTTAAGGCGCGAGAAGTTTCTTACACCAGATTACACAATTACGGCAAATGCATAATGCCGTTTTTATTTATCGCGTGTAGGATTGGCGTTTTCCATATTGAATGACATCCCAAAATGACAATTTTTGTTTAAATATTTCCGTATATTTTAAGGACTTTTTCGTATATTTTGCAATTTCGGGAGATTTCCAGGAGCTCCTGGTAAATACAGTAGGTCGCGGGAAATCTGTTTTAAGTTATATGGTTTAATTTAATAATTTATACACCTTGAATTAGTGCGGGTCCTATAAAAGTGCCGGGCCCACTGCGGTTGCATAGGTTGCAGTGGCCTAAGGCCGGCACTGCAAAACAATGGCGTATGCTACGGTACGCCGCCGGTCGACTAGTTATAGGAAATAGTCCAAGATAGGGCAACATAAAAACAGATGTGAGAGTTGCAGAGAGCAAAAAGACTGAGGCGACTTTAGACAGAAGAAAGTAGAAAAGCTCTATAGGCCTATACTACGATACTGCCGATACCTATTGATAAATCAAAGACGGATTGAATCATTTTCATGTAGATCTATATATATATATAATATATAGTGTCTCTATGGAATTTAACTGGTTGCTGAAGATTCTGCAGCCTCAGTGGGAGCATTATTTATCAGTGGCAAAACATGAAAAGTATATATATATATATATATATATATATATATATATATATATATATATATATATATATTATACAGTGAAAGAATCTATAGACACATAAACACATGTCTACAATGAACGATCCCTCATCATAAATGTATTTTTTCCCCACAGTAGAACGACAAGTTCGGCTACTCTTTCTTTTTTAATAAGAGCTTGTTTTGGACTATGAACGGTGACTTTATTCTGCTAGACCACATCTAGATCTAGATCATCTAAACTACATCTAATATTTCATTTATTTGCATTTATAGCAGAGATTACACTAGATTCAGACTATAAAGGACTCTGCATAAATGTAATTTACAAATCTAATTAGATCTATTATATATTCAGACTCAGAAATTCAGATCTCCGTCTAGACTAGAAAAAAAATTTCTAACTAGAATCATTCTAGTAGAATGTCTAGATAAAGTATTAAAGATTCTAATCTAGAATCTAGATCTAGACCTAGATTCTTAGAATTCTAGATTCTACTTCTAGACCTAGTATTCATAATTCTAGATCTACTGACTAACTTAACTACTTTCTACTCACTACACTTTGTTGTCTTTGTGTTTGTCTTTATCTAAAACTTTTTGAGTTTATCACTTTTTTTTTAGACTCTCACTGACACTGTTCTTTTACATTACTTTCATGGATGCAAGATCGCCGGCTATAGCCGGCATGCCGGCAGAATCAAAGTAGAAAAAAAAGCTTGCCGGCAAACGCCAGTCCGACCGATTGCCGGCTCGGTATCTGACTTTTTTTTTTTGTTCACTTGCGATAATGTTTTGGTCTTTCATACTTACAAATGATTAAGTCGAATTCAAAGAAAGACTGTAAGTTGCATTTCTTAAGTTACGGCGCATGCGCTTGTTACCGTACTTTCACTTTATATTAACATAAACAAAAGTTGAAAACAAATCCGTAAGGTGCCGGTATGCGACGCTTAAGTTAGTAAGTAGATCTAATTCTAGTAAGCTTGATCTGCCAGCATAACATCTTCTAAGAAAATGAAACCAGACCGAATGTGTAGGCTACACCCCTCCTGGCCCTCCCTCATCTAAAATCTTCTTGTAACAATAAGTTGAATAAGAGTGACTTCGCGTGGAAAGTCCGTAAATCATCTATGCTAGTAGACAATAGTAGCATACCAGTACCGGTATCTAGAGTTAGATCTAGATCTAATTTAGATAAAGTGAATATAATTTGCCCTTAACCTGTGAACTCCGTGAATTTTAGTCAATTTAATGATCTCGATACATCTAACGTCTAGATTACTCTAGAAATACGATAGATTCTACAATATTCTACATTTATCTTATTTATGCTAAATCACTAGAATCTAATGGCGATTATTTGCGCACAGCCGTGAAATGTCCGCAAATTTAAGAGACTTAGAATTTATTAGATCTATAATAGAGTCTAGATTTTGATTTACGGCAGAGTCAGTGAAGATAATTCGCGCACAACCGCGATAAAGTCCGCGAATTTAGTGACTTAGATCTAGACTCTAGATTTACGTTAGAGTCAGTGAAGATAATTCGCGCACAACTGCGATAAAGTCCGCGAATTTAGTGACTTAGATCTATACTCTAGATTTACGTTAGAGTTAGTGAAGATAATTCGTGCGCACAGCCGCGATAAAGTCCGCGAATTTAGTGACTTAGATCTAGACTCTAGATTTACGCTAAATCACTAGAAACTAATAAGATAATTACTAACCCAGTGAAGCTGTGAAAAGTCCGTGAATTTTAGTGATTTAGAATTAGATTCTATAGAGTCTATTATAGATTCTAAATCTAAGAGATTCAGTGAAGATAATTTGCACATAGGCGTGAAAATTTAATGAATTTTAGTGACTTAGATCAAGTGACTAGATCTAATGTAGATTTAATGAAAATATTTCGCACACAGCTGTGAAAAGTCTATAAAATAAAAGTTTTTTTTTCGGTCATTAAAGTAAGGGTAACTACACAGATCTTGTTAAAAAAGAAATTCTGCTTGGAAAAAAACGCAAATAGGTCTAATCCCCCCCACTCGCATAAAAAGCCATTATTTAGTAAGCAAATGTGAATTAAACATATAAATAGGCCTGTACATTACGGGCTCTGTTTATGAGGAGGATTTAAGTTCATTTAATACAAGAATAAAATATTACCTCAAATGCCCACCATAATTCTTAGTATCTATGACACAAACGAACGGGCCACGAATATACATAATATATGCAATATCATATAGTTCATCCTTTAAAAGAAAACCTTTTAAAATCTCCTAAATTATGTCATGGAAAAATGCTACTAACCCTGTATATATATATATATATATATAGATAGATAGATAGATAGATAGATAGATAGATAGAGAGAGAGAGAGAGCTAATGTTTTATTTATGTCGTGAAGATATAAGAGGCATTATGCTTGCAGGTTTTTTGGGGTTGCCGGCCCCCCCTTGCAGGCAAAATGGGGTTCCGTTGCTTGCATCCATGATTACTTTACTTTTACTTCAGTCGGCATTAATTAGTTTTAGTAAACTTAACTTGACTTAAGTCATGATTAGTCTTTACCACCTTAGCCTTAGTCTTAGGACTTTTTTAAGTACTTTTGACTTTAGTTTAGTCTTACTCTCTTTGGTTAATACTTCAACACAACACTCAACAGTATTAATATTATTAAAAAAAAATAGAGGGTATACCAAATAGAGTACACAACTTGGTTTTTAAATTTAATTAAATAATATAATTCCTTTTCAATTTTGCATGAACAGATTGCAGATCTAAATATCTGTGCAGATCTAAAATAAAAAGATTAAGATGGCTAACAGAGACAAGGCTTCCAATCAGTTGAATGATTTCTTGAAATCACAGCAGGTAAAAATTGTTAAAATTAAAATACTAGACTCTTACTGTGTCTTAATGTCTTAAATAATATTACATCTGTTTGATCTAGATCTAAGATTAAGACTGCTTTATTGATCCTTTAGGAAATTTGTTGTGATTACGAAGACTATATTTTTCTCAAATAAAAACAACAACAAAAACATTCACATAAATAGAAATAAATAGAACAAACACTAACATAAAAAAAGTTTATTGAATGACCACACTCAGACGTCTTGATCATTTTTACGTTTTCTTGTCGACGAGTAGGGCTGATACAGTATGACTAGAGTCTAAACAAAACTCATTATATAATTGATTTATGATTATTTATATCATATAACATTATAAGCTAGTCCCAAGCCATTCTTGACATAGCAGATTCTAATTCTAGATTATATCTAAAGACTACATCTAGCATAGATTTCTGAGACTGAGTCACTGAGTGAACAAGTCTAGATATAGAATGTATTCTATATTCTAGAAATATATCCTGCTTTTTTGTCTGACCATGTATGCAATCAATATTGATATTATTCATAATTCAAAAGGGAGGCTATCTTTCCTACAGTTGTTTTTCTCCAGTGTCGTTTTTTTTTTACCCAGGATATTTTAGATCTATAAGTACATAAAGTGAAAATAGGTTACATTTATTTATTTTGAAGTATAAAACTATAATAAAATACAGACATAATCATATAAAAAAGGTTTAATGAGTTGTTAGTATTGTGTCCTTGTTCTTGAAATCAGGCACAATATTGTTAAGCTGAATTCTAATATCTTGTATGGCGTCTCTTTACTTTGGCTTTGTTCAAACAAATAGGTTGTAGGAAAAGGAAATGAAATAACAATAGTTTGTTTGGAAATATTCTGGTACCAATCAGACAATCAATGGTTGATTCTTTTTTTATCTTTATTTCAAATTAGAGAGCAGCTACAATCTAGAATAGCTCAAAGTTTGTAGTGATGCCCATTATTAAGAAGAGCTAATAAAATCAATTTGTATTCCCTTTTCTGCATTTATTTAGGAATTAATTCCCACATAGGCTCTACTTGTCATGGAACACTTATTCAGATTTTGTGGAACACAGTTATGCCCCCCCCCTCCAGCTCAACTTGTAAGCCGATATATAAGTGTTGTTGTGAACTGTTGTTCTGAGTCACCAGAAATATGACAAATCTAAGCTTTTGAAGATCTGGAGTCATGCCTATAAAAGGAGCAATGCCATTAGTCAAGAGAGAAAGATAGAAAAGACATGTAAAAAAAAATTACAGCTGTCTGGTTACTTATACTTAATCCCTAATCATCTAATCCATGTCACTTAATTGTGATCTGCTTGACTCTGACTGCATCTACTTTCATTTGGAGTGTGATGCAGAATAGAGAGTCAATTTTGAAATTGATTCAGACACCTCTTAAATAACTTGTGGCAGTTTCCTATCCATCTACAGAGCCATTGCTGTATGACTAAGCTTGTGCAGATGACTAGCCCATATCAGCCACTCAATACATGTGTGACAGAATTGGCACTCGATACCAGTGTGTGGTAGTGAAGGATTACAAGATGTTCTTTGCCTACCCATTAAACAATGTTTTTTTTCAAACCTAATGGCATCCATTTATTCCACAAATACCACAAAAATATCTAATGAATAAGAAATTTAAGGCTTAATAGTTTCTATTACTGCAGTGATATATTTATTTTTGTTACTACGTGTATGGAAACAATTTGTTAAGGCAAGTGTGCCTAGTTCTGTGATCATGTGTGTGAGATTTTGTCTCAGAATCTGTTCTTAATAAGATAGTGACAGTTTAGTGCACCTCCTATTAGTCGTAGTTAACAGTATGATGCTGGATATCAATTCTTTGATGTGACACTATACAATGTCAAGATCAGTTAAAAATAATTGTTTCCAATTTCAGAAGCAAGACACAATAACGACAGCTGCTGGGGCTCCAGTTGGTAATAAAAATGCTGTTCTCACAGTTGGCCCAAGGGGACCCATGCTTATCCAAGACCATGTCTTCCTGGATGATATGGCCCATTTCAACAGGGAGCGCATTCCGGAACGGGTTGTTCATGCCAAAGGGGCAGGTTTGTTTTATTTCATTCTTAGAAAGATGCTTAGAAACTATAAACTTAGTAGATTATACAATATGACAGAACTAGGCCTTAGTAACTGTACAGTTTTCTACTGATAATTAAGATGACCTTGATTCATATCTGTCCACTTAGTTTTAAGTAGGTCAAAGTTCACCTCAGTAAGGTGCATCCTAATTTTATGGTTTTAAATTATTGTATGTCAGGTAAGCAATTAATCTCTTACAATATTTCATATCTTTTTTTTAGGACAACCAGTTAATACTTCACAATTTGAAAGACATACCAACAACTTTAGTCTTTTTTTTAAAATTTGTCATTAAAATGTCACTGTTTACATAGTATTGCAGCAGATTTTTTTTTTCTTGGTTGCTAAGGGGAAAAAAGAAATAAATGATTTTTAAATGTCAGATTTGTGTCACTCAGTTGCTGTCATTTACAACAAATAGTTAATTTTGAATTTAATTTCTTTAAATTACTGTCAAGTAGTAACAAATTATACAAAAAAATTATTTTTTCTTTTTGTTAATAGAATAGTTAATAGTTTCAGATTTTTCTTTTCCCTCAATATTATTAAAATGTTAATTCTTTCAATGCGCGTTACTCTCAGCGAGTAACTTGGTTTATAATATTTATTTCACTATCCTTTTTATGTTAAACTTTTTATTTCTCTCTTTTTATTAATTTACTGGATGTGGGAGTGATTGTTCTTTGTTTTGATAGTAAATTCGATGTTTAAAAAAAAATAGACAATATTATGTTAATGGTTCATTTTTTTAGTTTATTTCCCATGACCTGAAAAATAAAATTAATAAAATTTCTTGGTGCATTTGTTCATCTTTTTTGAAATTATATGAAACTAAATGTGTTAACTGTTAAGTATTGTGATTTTTTTATATTTATGGATTAATTGTTTAATTTAAAATTGAAATCTTTCAGTTTATCAATTTTTTTTAATGAATTGAAAATAAATTATCAGTTTAAAACTAATGAAAAAAATTTTTAGTTTGAATAATTTATTTAATTTACTATAGTTTTGTAGCCCATTCCTTTTCTTTTAAAATAAAATCAATTATGTTAGATAATTTAAAAAAAAAAGTTTTAGTGGTTTTAGTAACTTAATCCTCCTTGAAAATTTGTGTTCGTTCTGGAAAACTCCATTTTTTTCGATCAAAATATTTTGCACTGAAAGATTTAAGGAAACTTTAAAAAAAAATCAGTTTTGTAAATAGTGACCATGATATACTTTTTCTAAAAATATAAGTATCTGAGAAGTATAAAAATGGACAAAGACCCCCAAATATTGTCTAAAATGTTGCTTTTTCTTTTCTGAACTCATATATTTTTTTACAACTTTAATTTAAGTTGTTATATTTTTATTATTTCTCATTTTTTTTAGGTGCCTTTGGCTACTTTGAGGTGACTCATGACATAACCAAGTATAGCAAAGCTAAAATATTTGAACATGTTGGCAAGAAGACACCAATGGCAGCCCGTTTCTCAACAGTTGGTGCGTAATTATTTATTTGGAGTGATATAATGGATAGGTTGTAGTCCAATCTTTCTATAGAGTCAAGATACCATCAGCTAGTAAGATGTGAAATATCATTCACTCCTTAGCTCATGCTTGTGACCAACTGTTTCAAATATCATTCACTTGGCTACAGATTTTATTGTAGACATGTTGTAGAGATTATTATTATAGCTTTTATATAGCGCTACTTTCATGCTTATAGCATGCTCAGAGCGCTTTGGTCCAATCTCATTTGTGGACCACTGGGGGGGGGGGGAGGGGGTATC